>JAODAL010064839.1:0-18506 GCA_025379985.1 Phyllomedusa bahiana
GTTTTGACTAAATACCCCAACAAACAGAGGATAAATTAATTTATTGGGACAAGATTGAAAATTTATCTCAAAATAAAAACGCTGGTTCAGAACAGTGGATTTTTATATGACACACACTTGTGAAGGTCTTTCACTCTAGTAACTCAGAAATTGGAAGTATTTTGCACAGAGTGCAATGTAGTGCTGCTACAGCCAGATGCTTCTGCATAGGATACAAAGTGAGAAGTGACAGAATGTAAGGTGGCTGCCGTATTTATAGGGCTGTGATGTCACTGAACCTGGCTGGCTGTTGATTGGCTGCATATCTGCACATATCATTGAGGGTGTTCCTTTCTTCCTCCCATAGTTCTATGCCCCATGTCACGCCATGTGCTCACAGCCATTTTAGCTTCGTTACCACGAATGGCCATGAACTTCAGCTTCGTTCAGAATCTAATTTTCCCTGTGATTCTAAACGAATTCCACTTCGTTAGAATCGATTCGCTCATCCCTGCTAATAATCAAACAAACTCTACTAGATAGAAACTCTACTAGATAGTAACATATTACAGAAAGACCCTAATAAATTGGCAGCATGGACAGTAAAATGGCAGCTGAATTTTATTTTGATAAATGTAAAGTAATGCCCCTGCAATAATATCATTGCTGACTATACCTTAAACTTAATAATGCTGGGGAAATCAGAGCAATACTGGTTAAACACAAGGAGATGTAAAGCAGCAGCACCAAAGCAAATATTCATATGTTTCATAAAATATGTATAAATCGTACAATTCAAGTTAAATATAACCCTTCAATCATTGGGACTACACCTTGAATGTAAGGGATACCAAGTTCTACATGGGATGCATAAGATTGTAGAAGATTTTAAAAGAGGCTCTTCTTACAATAAAGGTCTAGAGAAAAACTGGGCATGTTCAGTTTATGAAAAAGCTGCTCGTGGTAAACCTTTAAAACCATGGTTCCCACGGATCACATTTATCACCTATCGAGGATAAGTAATAAATGTACGATCGCTTGAGGACTAAAGGTATATTTACATGATTATAGTGCAGGCACGATGCACCCACAGCTTCAGAAGGCTCATACCTCTGAAGCCTCTCACTGACTGTCTTTCATCCTAGCACTCAATCGCCGGGAACAATTGACATCTTCTTGACAATTTCTAAAATCTGAATAGTGGATGGAGTGGCAGTGCACATGCATAGCCATCAATCCATTCAAATGGGGGATTCGGGACCCCTGTTTTTGTGATTAGTGTGGTAATGGCAATTGGACCCCCAGAAAACATACTGTACATTTCATTAGTGGATAGATGACTATGACAGTCGTGGTAGTGGATCCGCTGGACCACCACAAGCGATGGTGTAAGCCACGGCAGGAAGCGGAATCTAAGTAGCTCCCGGTTTTCGCCAGGGCCCGCCGCAAAGCGGGATGGAATTGCTGCGGCGGGATTCTACCAAGTCGCTACCCCTGACGTGACTTGCTTGCGGTGGAAACCAAGGGTGAGCGTAGTACAGAATCATGAGACGTAGGCGTAATCGGGGACAGGCGGCAAGGTCAGGGCAGGCGGCAAAGGTTCAGAGTCGATAAACGTAGGCAGAGGTCAGAACACAAGGCAAGACGGTAAATACACAGGAACGCGTTTCTAGGGCACGGAGGGCAACAAAGATCCAGCGGGGGAAAGTAAACATGGATCCATAAACTATATAGGGTCAGCGCCGGAAATTTTTAACCGATTTACCAGCGGGCTGGCCTTTAAATTTACAGAGGGAGCGCGGCTAGGGGGCGCGCACGCGCATTCCGGCCGACAGGGGAAGAGAGAAGGAAAGGAGCACGGACAAGTGAGTGGATGGGAAGGGTGCAACCGCGGCCAGTAGCACGGCCAGAGGCGCCACCCATCCCCGCAGAGAGGGATACAGGTGCGCCCGCGACCCGCGGACCGGGGGACGCGGGCTACACCGTTACCGGGGCCCGGACTGGGAATAAAAATCACCTGGCACAAAGCCCCAGCAGCCCACATAAAATATCCACTTCAAAAATGCCCCTTGTTTCACACCTCGCCAACTTTCTAAAATAAACTGCACTATAAAGCTGCTTTCACACCGAGTATTTTTGGTGCCTTTTTGATGTGTATTTGTGCAGAAAGGCAGAGCAGTTAATGCTGAACATTTCTGCACAAAAAAAAGCATCAAAAATGCACCAAAATCACTCTGTATGAGAGCCCCAAATTACAAGAAGAAAGAAAAAGTGGTGCAGAGAAAACCCTCATCACAGAGTCAGGTGTGCGCTTTAAAATCAGGGACAAGCCACAATGACACAAACAAAGCAACCAACATAACCTAAAACCCCCCAATCACACCCCCAGTAGTCAGGTCACCATCACATGAATACAGCATGATTCAAACACAGAAGTAAAATGCCCTGACAGAAAGGGACTCACAGGAGACGTCATCTTGATGGGAGTTGTTCTCTTCCCCTTTTTTCTTCTCCATCGGGCCCAAACCTCCATGTTTGTCTTCTGATGAGTCGTTCCATTCCTTTTTTTTCCGTCCAGTACAGCTTCCCAGTATCCTCTTCTAGTGGTCATATCGTCCCTGTGGGAATTTCCCAACAAATTACATTTAGGCTCCTCTCTTTTCCGCAACTTTCCTATCAATTCCCCAAACAGCGTATGTTAGACCCTAAAAATTAGAAATTAAAAAATGTCAGATAAGTGTAAGTAAAAAATTTAGACCCGTTGGATAGGTAAACGACCCTTTTCCTCCATTATTTGGTAGGTTAGACAGGGCCTACCCCAGTATCTAGCCAGGTAGCTTAGGTGCCCCAGTAATTAGCCATTTTAGTAGGGCTGCCCTAAAGTAATTAGCCAGTTAGCTAGGGCTGCCCCAGTAATTAGCCATTTTGCTAGGGCTGCCTCGGTAATTACCCGGAGGGCCAGTAATTAGCCAGGTAGGGCCAGGGCAGTAAGTAGCCAGGCTGGGCCATTATGTAGGCAAGCAGGGCCAGTATATAGCCAGGAAGGACAGAATATAGGCAGACAGGACAACTATGTAGCCAGGCAGGGCCATAATATAAGCAGGCAGGGCCAGTATGTAAGTAAGCAGGGCCAGAATAAAGGCAGTCAGGGCCACTTATAGGCAGGCAGGGCAGTATAAAAAGCCAGGCAGGGCCATTATATGGGCAGGCAGGGCAGTATATGGTACAGGCAGGGCTTTTTATATAGGTAGGGGCAGTATATGGTATGAGGCAGGCCAGTAGGGGGGAGTATATAGGTTATGCAGGCAGGTCAGTATATAGGTAGGCAGGCAGGGCCCTAGTATATAGCCGGCAGGGGCAGTATGGGGCAAGTATATAGCCAGGCAGGGCAGTATAATTAACCAGACAGGGCAGTATGGGGCAGTATATAGCCAGGCAGGGCAGTATATAGCCAGGCAGGGCAGTATGGAGCAGTATATAGCCAGGCAGGGAAGTATGGGGCAGTGTATAGCCAGGCAGGGCAGTATGGGGCAGTATATAGTCAGGAAGGGCAGTATGGAGCAGTATATAGCCATGCAGGGGAGTATGGGGCAGAATATAGCCAGACAGGGCAGTATATAGCCAGGCAGGGCAATATGGGGCAGTATATAGCCAGGCAGGGCAGTATATAGCCAGGCAGGACAGCATGGGGCAGTATATAGCAATGCAGGGCAGTATGGGGCAGTTATACCCAGGAGGGTAGTATGGGGCGTATATTAGGCATGCAGGGCAGTATGGGGCAGTATATAGCCAGGCAGGACAGCATGGGGCAGTATATAGGTATGCAGGGCAGTATGGGGCAGTATATAGCCAGGCAGGGTAGTATGGGGCAGTATATAGGCATGCAGGGCAGTATGGGGCAGTATATAGGTATGCAGGGCAGTATGGGGCAGTATATAGCCAGGCAGGGTAGTATGGGGCAGTAGATAGGTATGCGGGGTAGTATAGGGCAGTATATAGGTATGCAGGACAGTGTGGGGCAGTATATAGGTATGCAGAGCAGTATGGGGCAGTATATAGGTATGCAGGACAGTATGGGCCAGTATATAGGTATTCAGGGCAGTATGGGGCAGTATATAGGTATGCAGGACAGTATATAGGTATGCAGGGCAGTATGGGGCAATATATAGCCAGGCAGGGCAGTATGGGGCAGTATATAGCAGGAGGGCGTATGGGGCAGTATATAGGTATGCGGCAGGGCTAGTATTTTAAAAAAAGTAATAAAAAAATTACTTTCCTGAAGTCTCTGCCTCCTTTCTCCTATTCCCTCTCTGGGGCGGCCGCTCATCCCGGATGTGGGCCCGCGGAGCAGGCACGCGATGACGTCTCTCAAACGCGCACCTGCCCCGCGGTCTCCTGGGAGCTGAACAGACGGGATCAGTAAATCCCCGCTGTTCAGAGTCGGCTGCTGCCTACACAGCGCGGTGCAGGTGGCCGTGATGGCTGCATGGCTGGGTCGGTGACCCGGCCGTGCAGCGAGGGTGGCCTGTCGGTACCCTGTCACAGGGGTCCGATCACAGTTGCGACCATTGCGGCCCCTGTGCGTGCGCCGGCACTCGGGGCCCGCCGTGAGGGAAACACCAGCTCCCTCGGCGGGCGCTCCTTGCCGGCCCTGCGGCCCGGACTCCAGCGGCCCGCCGGGCAATTTCCCGGTTTGCCCTATGGGCAGTCCGTGCCTGCCCGTTACAGTACCCTCCCCTTAGACCTCCCCTCCTTTTTAGGCTGCAGAAACATGCGGATGAGATCATGATTCAGGATATTTGATTCTGGCTCCCAGGATCTATTCTCGGGTCCGAAGCCCTTTCAATACACGAGGAGGAAACAATTCCCTCTGACCGTCTTCATGTCCAAGATGTCATTTACTTCGAAGATGTCAGCGGAATCGGCTACCGGGGGAGGTGATACATTCTTCTGAGGAAACCGGTTCAGGACCAGAGGCTTAAGGAGGGAGACATGGAAAGAGTTTTGGATCCAGAGTGATGGAGGTAAGCAGAGCTTGTACGTAACCGGGTTCAGCTGCCGAAGAACCTTCAGGGGTACGTACTTCGAGGAAAGCCAAACCTTGTCCCCTGGGAGGAATGTCGGGGCAGGTCTTCTCCTTTTGTCTGCCTGAGACTTCATACGAGCTGAGGCCCGAAGTAGGGAACGTCAAATCTTTTGCCAGATAGGCCTTGATATCCCGAACTTGATCATTGACAGCGGGCACCTCAGAATCAGTGGGCTGGGGAAGGGGGTGGTGCGGGTGGCGGCCATTGACCACAAAAAATGGAGAGACGCCGGCTGCATCCGAGTCATGATGGTTAAAAGAGAACTCGGTCCAGGGGAGCAGCTCGGCCCAGTTGTCCTGACGTCCGGATACAAAATGACGCAAGTATTCTCCCAGAATCTGGTGCACTCTTTCCACCTGTCCATTGGACTGAGGGTGGTAGGCCGATGAAAAGTCTAACTTGACTTGCAGATGGGAACACAGCGCACGCCAAAATCAGGATGCGAATTGAACGCCTCGATCGGAGACGATGTGTGAAGGTAACCCATGAAGACTGAAAATATGCCGGAAGAAGTGACCGGCCAATTGTGGAGCAGACGGCAGCCCGGGAAGAGGCACAAAGTGGAACATCTTTGAGAACCAGTCCGTAACCACCCAGATGCTAGAATTCCCTGAAGAAACCTGTAGGTCCGTGATGAAATCTATGGCTATGTGTGTCCAAGGAGTTTCTGGAATGGGCAGCGGCAGTAAGAGACCTGCGGGCCTGTGGCGTGGGACCTTGTTCCGAGCACACGTGACACAGGAGAGGGTAAAGTCCTTGACATCTTGTGCCGGAGTCGGCCACCAGTAGTGCCGAAATATCAGAGCATAGGACTTCCGTACACCGGGGTGACCAGCCAACAGGGAGCTATGCCCCCACTCCAGTATCCTTTTCTTGAGTGCCGGCGGCACATAAGTCTTGCCCGTAGGAACATTTTGGAGACCTACGGGAGCCATGTGAACCAACCGCTCGGGAGAAATAATGTGCTGTGACACGGGTTCTTCATCAACCACATCAGAGGCATGGGAGAGAGCATCAGCCTTGACGTTTTTCTAAGCAGGCCAGAAGTGAATGCAAAAATCAAAGCGTGAGAAAAAGAGAGACCACCTGGCTTGGCGAGGGTTTAGACGCTGAGCCGTCTGAAGATACAGTAGATTCTTGTGATCCGTAAAGATGTCAATTGGGTGACGCGCCCCCTCCAGCATATGTCGCCATTCCTCCAGGGCTAACTTGATGGCCAAGAGCTCCCGATCCCCAATGGCATAATTCCGCTCCGCCGGCAAAAAGGTCTTGGAGAAGAACCCGCATGTGAGAGTCTTGCCTTTAAGGCTTTTGTGTGTGAGGACCGCCCCTGCCCCCACGGAAGAGGCATCCACCTCTAAGGAGAAAGGCTTCTCGGGATCAGGCCGGACCAAGACAGGCGCTGAGGAGAAGGCAGTCTTTAGATCAGTAAATGCCTTTTCAGCCTCCGGAGGCAAACATCTCGAGTTTGCATTCTTCCTGGTGAGGGCCACAATGGGAGCTACCAAGGTGGAGAAGCAGGGAATGAATTGCCGGTAATAGATGGCAAAGCCCAGGAAGCGCTGTATCGCCCGAAGGCCGACAGGACGGGGCCATTGCAGAACCGAAGAGAGTTTTGCTGGGTCCATCTGCAGACCCTTAGCCGAGGAAAGGTAGGCTGGTCTGGTGGAATAAACATTTCTCCAGCTTGGCATACAGTCGGTTGTTGCGCAGACGTCTCAGAAACTGGTGCACTTGTGTCCGATGGGTCTGGAGATCAGGGGAGAAAATCAGGATGTCATCCAGATACACTATGACACAGGTGTACGATAGATCCCGGAAGACATAATTGACGAATTCTTGGAATACAGCTGGAGTGTTGCATAGCCCAAAGGGCATCACGAGATATTCGAAATGTCCATCTCGGGTATTAAAAGCCGTTTTCCACTCGTCCCCTTCTCAAATTCTGATGAGGTTATAGGCTCCTCGCAGGTCCAATTTGGAGAATACCTTAGCCCCCTTGAGGCGGTCAAAAAGCTCCAAGATCAGTGGGAGAAAGTAGCGGTTTTTCATGGTGATTTTATTTAGACCTCTGTAGTCAATACACGGATGGAGGGAACCATCTTTTTTGTGCACGAAGAAAAACCCGGCTCCGGCTGGGGAAGAGGATTTGTGGATAAACCCTTTCTGCAAGTTCTCTTGTATATAGGCCGACATGGCCTGAGTCCCGACATGGCCTGAGTCTCCGGCACGGACAGCGTATAGACCCTTCCCCGGGGGGGACTGGTCCCAGGGAGGAGGTCAATTGGGCAGTCGTAAGGCCAATGTGGCGGCAGCGTCTCGGCCTGCTTCTCGGAGAATACGTCCCCAAAATCCTGGTACTCTACAGGCAGACCTGGCAGAGGCTTGGCGGGCGACTGTGGAGAAGTGGTAGGCACCTGGCATGGTGCCTCCAAACAGAGGTTCTGGCATTCCGGTCCCCAACGCAGGACCTCCCTGTCTTCCAGTCGAGCGTAGGAGCGTGACGTTGCAGCCAGGGAAGCCCCAAAAGAATCTCCGAGGAAGCACGAGGCAGAACATGGAACATGATCTTCTCCTTATGTAGAGCCCCTACACGGAGGGTCACCGGCCAGGTTATGTACTGGATGGGGTCACTAAGGAGCTCCCCACTGACCAAAGAAATAAGCAGAGGCTTTTCCAGACTGACTACTGGCAAGCGGTATCGGGTTACCAAGGAGGCATGAATGAAGTTCCCGGCTGACCCGGAATCCAGGAAGGCAGAAATCCGGAACGATAGACCAGTATCAGACGTCACCTCCACTGGCATCATCAAACATGGAGAGGAGGAAACAGCACCTAGAAACGCCTCTCCTATGGCACCTAGGTGCGAGCGTTTCCCAAACGCTTGGGATGTAGCGGACAGCTTCTGTGGAAATGATCCGGGCTGGCGCAGTAGAGACATAGGTTCTCTGCCCAACGGCGGGTCAGCTCCTGCTCCGATAATTGGCCCGATCCACCTGCATGGGTTCTGCATCGGAGGCTTGAGGAGGCGACAATGGAGAATGCTGGAATACCGGAGCCGGGCGAAACAGCCGACGGGGGCGTGCAGAGTCTCTCTCTTCATGGAGATCTTCCTGCCTTTCAGCGAACCTTACATCGATGCGGGCGGCCAGGTGACTTAATTTGCTCAGGGAGGACGGGAGGTCTCTTGCTGCCAAAGCGACTTTTAGCCTGCTGGACAGACCCTTTTTGAAAGTGGCACAGAGGTCGGCATCATTCCAAGTCAGCTCCGAAGCCAGTGTACGAAATTGAACCGCATAGTCTCCCACGGAGGTGTCGCCCTGCCGAAGGCTCAAGAGCGCGGTTTCTGCAGAGGATGCACGCGCCGGCTCCTCAAAGATGGTGCGGAATTCATGGAGGAAGGTCTGTAGATCTGCGGTCACAGGGTCATTCCTGTCCCAGAAGGGGGTTGCCCAAGCCAGAGCCTTCCCGGATAGCAGACTCACCACAAAGGCCACTTTAGACCTCTCCGAGGGAAACTGATTCGCCATCAGTTCCATGTGCATAGAGCACTGGGTAATAAAACCCCTACAAAGCTTTGGATCCCCGGCAAAGCTGGAGGGTAAAGGAAGTTGAAGCTTGGGTCCCACTGTGGCCAAAGGAACAGCGGGTGTAGACGGAGCCACAGATGGAGGCGAAGACTGTTTCTGGGATGCAAGGAGCTGACACATCATGGTGGAGAGCTGGCCCAATTGCTGTGCCTGTTGTGCGATTTGGTGTGATTGTTGGGCAAAAATCGTTGTAAGATCCGCAATGCTTGGCAGAGGCACCTTGGCGGGATCCATCGCTGGATCTTACTGTGACGGTCATGGTAGTGGATCCGCTGGACCACCGTAAGCGATGGTGTAAGCCACACCAGGAAGCGGAATCTAAGTAGGTCCCGGTTTTCACCAGAGCCTGCCGCAAAGCGGGATGGACTTGCTGCGGTGGGAGTCTACCAGGTCGCTACCCCTGACGTGACTTGCTTGTGGTGGCAGCCAAGGGTGAGCGTGGTACAGTATCGTGAGACGTAGGGGTAGTCGGGGACTGGCGGCAAGGTCATGGCAGGCGGCAAAGGTTCAGAGTCGATAAACGTAGGCCGAGGTCAGAACACACGGCAAGACGGTAAATACACAGGAAAGCTTTCTGAGTGGCAAGGAGGCAACAAAGATCAGGCAGGAAAGTGACGTGGATCCATAAACTATATAGGGTCATCGCCTGGCAATTAACCGATTACCAGCGCGCTGGCCCTTTAAATTTACATGAACGAGCGCGCGCGCTATGGGGCGCGCACGCGCATTCCAGCTGACAGGGAAGAGAGCAGGACAGGAGCGTGGTCAAGTGAGTGGATGCGACAGGTGCAACCGCGGCCAGTAGCACGGCCAGCAGCAACACCCGTCCCCTACGGGCGCCCGCAGAGAGGGACACGGGTGCGCACACGAACCGCGGAGCGGGAGGCAGCGCCACCCATTACAATAACAAATCCTTTTGATTTCATTTAGAGACCTGGAAATAGGACATCAGATCCCATGGTTCTACTGAATTGTAAAATCAACTTAATTTATGTGTTGTATTTATCAAAAGTTTCTCAAAAATTAGCAAAACCATACCAAAGAAGAAAAAAACCTCCATGATATTGCAAAATCATTGTCATTTTGCTGAAATTACAGGAAGAAAACAGTAATGGCACACTCACTAAGAATGTATTAAAGGATTGGACACAAGATTAAAGAAGAGTGAATGAGTAAAAATTCTATTCTTCATTGATTCTTTAAAATGCAAATCACTCTGAATCACAAGCCTGACAAATTGATTACAATTCACAGTTAGAATTGATAAGAAAAAGCTACGGCATTTATTTAATTCAGGAGTTTTTTGTTATATGACTGCCCTCGTCACATAAAGGTTATTTTTTCTGTGGGGATTTATTGACCATGATCATCAAGATATATTTTAGCTAAATATTAGTAGCACATCAATTTAAATTACACTTGTGTGGAAACTTTGAAAAGCTAAATGGAACCTATATTGAACGAGGCTTGTCTAAGAAGATGACAACTACATTTGGACAATGTCTTTGTAATGTCCAGGGTAGTCAGGCGACACAACACAACTAAATAATTTTTAATGGCTTTTATTGGTGATCAGAAAATAGTAATTAGCTGACTAGAAACAATCTAATGCTCATTATCAAGCAGTTTCTTATCTCTTGCTGCCTGAGGTCAGTGGTGAAAGCGACTGGTCTTTGCGCATCGGTGGAACAGAAGTCTCCATCTACAAGTCAATTCCACAAACCGCTTGCTCCTTTCACTTTTGCCACTTTGTTGGTTTTGCACATCTTGGCATCTGCCCAGCGATTGATTTTAGTCTTATTGTCTTTTTAGACTCTCTTCTATTGGATTGCTCACATCCTTGGCATCTCCTCACAGATTAACTTTACCTCCAGCTGTTTCCTCATCACATCTAGTAGGGTTATAATTAGAGATGGGCGAATCGATTCTAACAAAGTGTAATTCATTTAGAATTTCCGAAAACTTCAATTCTGAACGGTCGAAGTTTGGGGTGATTCGCGGGAACGAAGCATGTTTTTAATTGATAAAAAGGTTGCGAGCACATGGCGTTACATGGAGCAAAGAAGTTTGGGAGGAAGAAAGGCGTAGCCTTAATGACATGTGCAGAGATGAAGCCAATCAGAGACCGGTGGGATTCTGTGACGTCACCGCACTATATAAGCCCGGGCACGATGCTGGCAGTTCACACTGCTCTCACTGTGCTGTGTAGGGAAGCTGCTGCTGCTGATATCTCATACTAAAGAACTAACTTTTATACAGCGATTTTTGGGGTTGTGTCACAGCTTGTCTCAGAGACTGCTTCTCTTACGTTCTAATTTTGATTTTGTGGGGTATTGGAACGGGAAGTCCAGTGTGCGTCCAATTCTCAGCTGCATATACATTTTAATGCTATTTTGCTCAGTTCTTGAGCACATTGAATATCCAAGGGTTATCTAAGCCTGTTTGCTGTTGCATTCAGTTAAAGAAACAGCGTTTTTACAATCCAAATCCCACTTAATTTTTGTTTGCTCATTTCTTTTGTGCAATTTACATCGAAGGGTTAATTAAGTGTTGTTCTGCTGTTGTGGTCACTAAAAGAAACATTGTTTTTCAACGCCAAAGAGGAAATTTTGCCTGTAGCATAATTCATATCCGAAGGTTAATTAAGCATTTTTTTGCTGTTGTGCTCCGTAAAATACACGCCGTTTTAACACTCTACAAAGCTGGTAATTTTTGGCAGCACATTTCTTTTGCGCAATTTACATCCAAGGGTTAACTAAGTATTTTTCTGCAGTTGTACTCAGTAAAAGAAACATTGTTTTTCAACGCCAAAGAAGAAATTTTGGCTGTAGCATAATTCATATCCGAAGGTTAATTACGAGTTTTTCTGTTGTTGTGTTCCGTAAAATACACGCCGTTTTAACACGCTACAAAGCTGGTAATTTTTGGCAGCACATTTCTTTTGCGCAATTTACATCCAAGGGTTAACTAAGTATTTTTCTGCAGTTGTACTCAGTAGAAGAAACGTTTTTCAACGTCAAAGAAGAAATTTTGCCTGTAGCATAATTCATATCCGAAGGTTAATTAAGCATTTTTATGCTGTTGTGCTCCGTAAAATACACGCCGTTTTAACACGCTACAAAGCTGGTAATTTTCGGCAGCACATTTCTTTTGCGGAATTTACATCCAAGGGTTAATTCAGTGTTTTTTGTCTACTGTTGTGGTCACTAAAAGAAACAGTGTTTTTCAACGCCAAAGAAGAAATTTTGAATGTAGCATAATTCATATCCAAAGGTTAATTAAGCCTGTTTGTGCTTTTATATTCAGTAAAATACACAGTGTTTTTAAACGGCACATACAAGTAAATTTTTCCTGTCCATTTGTGGAGCGCAATTTATATCCAAGGGTTACCCAAGCTTGTTAGTGGATTCATTTGGAGTCAAATACAGGGTGTGTATTTATCATATACAGATATCTTCATTAAACAGAGTCTGTACATTTTAGAACAAACAGTATGTCAGACAGAGAGGTGGCAGGCTCTTCACATGCAAATGGCAGTGGCACAAACATTCCTGGAGCAGGCACAGGTCACAGCACAGCAAGGGGACATCGCAGCAGGGGTCACTCGGTGAGGCCAGAACTGCCAGTGTCATCTACTGGCCGAGAGTTTTTCAGCAACCCAATGGTTCTTGATTGGTTGACTAGGTCATCCACTTCCTCCCAAATGACATCTGACAACCCCTACCAAGAGTCGGTGGGAATGTCAGACACAACCCTTAGTTGGCATGGCCCGGGAGCGGGTCAGCGGCCCTCACGTGTCCTCAACCTGCCACTGTCCCATCCGGTTCCCTCAGCCAGAGATCTACTTTGTGGTCTGGGATCAGCACCACTATACAGCGAGGATGAACAATTTGAGGACAGTCAGCAGCTACTTGGCAGCGGAGAAATGGGGCCAATATTCTCTGCTTCTTGCAGTAGGCGGCAAAGTATAGATGTGGAGAGAGGCATGGGAGGTCATGTTGTGAGGGGTCAGCCTCTGCATACCAAGACCGGTGAGGAGGACAGCAGTGAAGATGAAACAATAATCGATTATGATGTAGCCGACCGCACTTGGGTGCCGGGTGAAGCAAGGGCTTCATCATAGTCAGGAGAAGAGGGAGTCAGCTTGAGAATCAGGCAGCGGCGCAGCCAGCAAGTGGGTTGTGTGGCCGTGAGTCAGCAGGGTAGCAGTGTGAGGTCGGGAGCCAAGCGGCCACAGGGTAAAAAACCCTTTCGCAGGTCCAAAAAGTAGCGGCACAGGGGCTCAGCGAGGCAGCGGCGGTAGTAATCACTCAGTGCGGAGCGTTGGTGGTAAAATCAGCTACTCTGCGGTGTGGCAGTTCTTTGCTAAGACACCGGAGGAGCCGAATATGGGTATATGTAGAATCTGGGGGGTGAAAGTGAAGCGTGGCCAGGGAGCTAACTTTGGCCCCACGGCCCTAGTCAACAACATGCAGCGTCACCATCCGGTGGCTGGGAGAAACGGGCTGTTTCTCTTTGCCATCATCTCCGGCCCAGACGTATGCTCCTCGCTACTCTTTGGCGCCAGCAGTCGTTCACCGGGCGATTGCAAAGAGACAACGATAAGCGTCCAACCATCTAAGGTGCAATAGTGACCATGCTCCTGTCCAAGTTGTTGGTACTGCAGTCCCTCTCTTTCCCAAATGGTGGACCTGAATTGTTCAGAGAATAATGGCCTGTGCCAACCGAGGTGGAGAGTTCCAAGCTGTAATTTCTTTTCCAAAAGGCCAGTACCAGCCCTTACATATATGTAGAACAGAATGGGGCCAGTCCTTGAGCTATTGGTTTGTTCCAAGGTGCACGGCAGCGCGGACGTGTGGAGTGTAAACTACGGTCAGTGCCGTACATGTCCTTTACAGCCCACTGCGTGAATGGGGGTGCTTCTGCCCGGGCAAAACCAACAATTGGAAAGGAGACGCCGCTTTCTCCTCCACGTTGTCAAACTGCTGCTCCTGCGCCAATGTCCGCCTCCTCCTCCCCCACCACCACCACTACCATCTCAGCCTCCACAAGTACTGCTCCATCATACCAAAATGTGTAGGACACAGCGGTGGGCACGCAGTTCTGCACCTGGCTTGCCTCGGCGAACGAAGTCACACAGGGGAGAAAACTGCCCACGTCATGCAGGGAAGAAATCGATGTGTGGCTTTCTCCGCGCCAACTGCAAAAACAGAAACCATGGTGACGGACAATGGGATAACATGTGTCCGCACTGCACCGAGGAGGGATGGTCCATGCGCCTGCAAAGGCACACATGTTCAATCTGGTTGTGAAAAGGTTCCTGAAGTCTTCACCGATCTTCAGAAATTCTTAAATGGCCAAAACTGTGGCATGCACTTCATCCCTTCCTACAAAGCCAGGGCCCCTCCTCGAGTTGCAGCAGCAGAATGGCCTCCCCAACACAACGCTGATATGCAATGTTTTCCAACCCGTTTGGGAATTCCCAGCCTGCACATGTTGGACCGACTGTTATGAACAGAGAAAGGCCATTAAAGATTTTTGATGATCATGTGGAAGGAGTACTCCCCTGTGTAACTTTGTGTCAACCAGTTGGCAGCTCATGAGTGACACCTGCCATTGATGAGGCCATTCGAGGAGGCGAACGTTATTTGTCAGTTGCCAGGGCTACGGATGAAAAGCATCATTCCACTGCTTCATGTCCTGGAAAAGATGCGAAAAATCTGTCTGGGCAGGGGACTAGAGACGTGGCGACTACATCTCGCGGCCACATGAGTCCGGTGGGGACTGAACTGGGAGAAGAAGGAGAAGGAGGACATTGGAGCAGAAGAATTGTCCCATTGAAATGAGTGGATTTTTTACCGGTGGAAAATAGAGGAGGAGCAGGAAGCAGCTGGAGGAGGTAGATGGGGAAGAGGAAGACGAGGGAGATGACCCAAGCACCGTGGCAGTACCCCAGTGGAGATGGAGGCAGGGAATCCCTCGGAGTCACTTGTGCAGATGGCCCGCAGCATGCTGATTTGCCTGGCTAGTGACAGCCGAATAGTCACCATCCGGCAGAGGGATGACTTCTGGCTCTCCAACCTATTGGACCCTCGCTACCGATCCAAAATGGGAGCCTTTTTCCCAGCTGCTGAGAGAGAGGAAAAACTCAGATACTATAGAGAACTCCTCCGTAGTCAGTTGGCTGCTGCCTATGTGCAGCATCGTCCCTCCTCTGACAGGTCTGACCGGGGGATTCCTCAGCGCTCACCTACTACTGCCGCGGCTGCTGTGGGAAGTTGGGGGGGGTAGGAGCAGTAGCAGCTCCATCAGCAGCAACCTAAGTCTGAAGTCGCTGATGAGCAGCTTCCTTCACCCACCTAGTGAGGAGGGCCCTCGCCAACAGCAGCAGCAGCAGGATCTGGGGCAGACCCTGAACCAACAGGTGGTGGCCTACTTGGACAGCACTCTGCCACCCCAGTTAGAAGATCCGCTGGACTACTGGGCAGCCGAACTAGATGTGTGGCCGCAACTTGCCAAGTTTGCAGGGGAGAAGCTGTTCTGCCCGGCCAGTAGTGTGGCATCAGAGTGGGTGTTCAGTGCGGCGGGGGCCATCGTTACCCCAAGGAGAACCCGCTTTTCCACGGGAAATGTGGAATGACTGACCTTTGTCAAGATGAATCAGGCGGGGATCGGCCAGGATTTCCTCACACCAATGCCTTAGGCGTCAGATTACATCAGCCATGATGCCTCACCAAAACTTTGAGATATGAGTCTGGGTTCAAATTACCAGCCTTAGCCACTATTCTGATGCCGCCACCCGCCTGATGCCACACATCTGCGAACAGTTTCTCCATCTGTCTCCCACCATCTTTACCAGGGACTGGTATTGCCACCCACCTCCACACTCTGTCATTGTGCCACTCTATGACCTCATGCTGCTGCTGCTGTTGTTGCTGCTACGGTCACCTCCACACCCTGTCATTGTGTCACTCTCTGACCTCATGCTGTTGCTCCTGCTGTCACCTCCACTCTCTGTCACTGTGCCACTCTGTGGCCTACTCCTGTTTTTGCCACCCCCAGAATGTCATTGTGCCACTGTCTGACCTCATGCTGCTGCTGTGGCTGCTTCCGTGACCTACACACTCTGTCATTGTGCTACGTCTTACCTCATGCTGCTGTGGCTGCTGCCGTGACATACACACTGTGTCATTGTGCCACTCTGTGGCCTACTCCTGTTTTTGCCACCTCCAGAATGTCATTGTGTCACTGTCTGACCTCATGCTGCTGCTGTGGCTGCTGCCGTGACCTACACACTCTGCCACCCCAGTTAGAAGATCCGCTGGACTACTGGGCAGCCAAACTGGATGTGTGGCCGCAACTTGCCAAGTTTGCAATGGAGAAGCTGTCCTGCCCGGCCAGTAGGGGTGCATCAGAGCGGGTGTTCAGTGCGGCGGGGGCCATTGTTACCCCAAGGAGAACCCGCATTTCCACGGGAACTGTGGAACTACTGACCTTTGTCAAGTGAATCAGGCGTTTGGGTCGGCCAGGATTTCACAACACCCAAAGCCTTAGGCGTCAGATTCATCAGCCATGATGCTTCACCAAAACTTTGAGATATGAGTCTGGGTTCAAACTACCAGCCTTAGCCACTATTCTGATGCCGCCACCCGCCTGATGCAACACATCTGCTGACAGTTTCTCCATCTGCCTACCCCTCTTTACAAGGGGACTGGTATTGCCCCCCACCCCCACTTTTTGTCATTGTGCCACCTATGACCTCATGCTGCTGCTGCTGGGTTTTTGCTGCTAAAGGTCCCCCAAACCCCCACAAACCCCGTCCCTTTTTGTCACCCCTCTGAAACCCCCATGCTGTTGCTAGTGCTGTCCCCTCCCTCTCTGTCATTGTGGGCCCCCTTTTGCCTATCCTTTTTTTGCCACCTCCCGAATGTCATTGGGCCCCTTTTTGACCCCATAACTACTGCGTAGGGTTTTCTGCCCTGACCTACCACCCCTCTGTTCCCTTGTGCCGCTGTTCCCCCGACCTCCCTGTGCTGCGGGGGCTGCTGCCGTGAAATACACAATGTTTCCCCCTTTTTGCCTCTCTGTGGCCTTCTCCTGTTTTTTCCCCTTCCCCAATGTCAAATTTTGCCACTGTCTGACCTCATGCGGGTTTTGTGGTGCTGCCATGACTTTCCCAAATTAATTGTGGGAAATGTCTGACTTCATGCTCGTGGGTGGGTGCTGCCGTGAAACCCACAAAACCCCTGTCATTGTTTTCCAGAAAGCGGCCAAAATTTCCCGGTTTTTTTTCCCCTCCGAATTTTCAATTTTGCCCCTGTCCCGCCCCTTCGGGTGCTGTGTGGCTGCTGCCCTGAAACCCACTATGTTCTACGCAAAGCTACGGTCTGTGCAGCCTTTGGGTTTTGCTGGGTTTTTTAAAAAGCGATTTCGCCCGAAAATAATTCGGAAACCCAACCCAAATTTGTCAAAAAATTTGGGGAAATCGGCGAACCGAATTTTTTTAGGGAAAATTTGCCCCTCTCTATTTTTAAACCCTTTTTGGTTTCCCCCCTTTCACTCTTTCGGGCAAGGGGCACTGACATGGAGTGGCCTACCCCAACACATACTCTCTTAATCACGCTACCTTTAATGCCAAAAGGGGAAAAAAAAATTCTCCAAAAAAAAAAAAAAAAAAAAAAAAAAAAAAAAAAAAAAAAAAAAAAAAAAAAAAAAAAAAAAAAAAAAAAAAAAAAAAAAAAAAACCCTTTCAACCCCCTTTCCAATTTAAAGGAGGAGGGAAAAGGGTTATATACTGAAATGAATAAGTAAAAACTGGGTGCTGGGTTTCTTTGTTCAAACCCAAAAGTGTTTGTTTTTGGAAGGGATGGGGGCCCAAACCCGGAAAGGATTTTAATTTTTTGCAAAATTTTGCCTCAAAAAATTTTAAACTTTCTAAAGGGGACTGTAAAATGTGCCCTTGTTTCTGGGGAAAAACGCTTAAAACTTACTATTTTATATTGTTTTTGGGGAAACTAATTTGAATTTTTTTGACTTATAATTAGTTTGGGGTTTAGCGATTTCGTTGGGGCTATCGTCCGGGCCCATGGGCGATAAACGGCAAATTTTTAAAAAAGATTTCGAAGTCAAAAATTTGTTAATTTACCCATGATCCCTTAAAGTCTATGGGGGAGCAAAAAACAACCCTTCATTCTTTTAAACCCAACAGGCTGGAGAAACTGGAAATTTTAAAAACCCCAACAGTTAAATTTGGGTTCGTCTCACTTAGGGAAAAACACTTTTGGGTTTTTAAAAGGGAAAAGAAAAAAACTCCAGACCCTTTTACATCCCTGACTTGCCCCCACGCCCTTTCCCCTTTTCAAACATAAAACCCCCCCCCAAAAAAAAAAATGCCGAAGGGCCGGGAAAGATTTTAACCATTCCTTTTTTCTTGAATTTGGAAAAAGAATATCCCCTGGCCTGGAAAGCAGGGGATAAGCCCCAAATCTGCATTTAAAAACCCCCCCCCCCTTTAAAAAGTGCCGGAAAAAAAGGGGTTTTTTAACCCCCCATTTTAGTTTTTAAAATGGACATTGGGCTATACCTGTCCTGTTCCCCGTATGACCATTAAACCTGTCCCGACCCCAGATTTAAAAAATGCTGGAAAAAGGGTCTTTCAAACCCCCCATTTTTTTGGGAAATGGGACATTGATTATCGGTCCGGAAACCGGCAGAATAAACCCTTAAAAACCCGTTTTGGCCCCCAATTAAAAAAATCCCGAAAAAGGAGTCTTTCAACCACCTTTTTGTTTTTAATTGGGCATTACCATACCTTTTCCCGGGGGGCCCCAGCATGAGCCCCCAAACCCCG
>JAODAL010064840.1:0-18505 GCA_025379985.1 Phyllomedusa bahiana
GGAGACTCCAATGTCCACCATAAACAGGGCTGCTTCAGGGGTCTTTGGGATAGTTATGCCTGAAATTTTCCTAATGGTAGTGCATATTGTATTCCAACAGAAAAGGGCATTCCCACCATATATGGAGCATGGTTCCTCTAGAGGTTCCACAATGCCAGCAGGCATTGGGAACTTGTGGGTACCATTTATGGAGCAGGTGGGGAACCCTATACCAACGGGTCAGGATTTTGAAGCCTGTCTCTTGGGCCTTCGTTGCTACGGTAGCTTTATGGGTAAGGCTAAAACACTTATGCCATTGTGCAGGAGAAAACTGCTTGCCCAGGTCTTTCTCCCAGGCAGCACAATAGGGAGGGAATTCCAACTGATCTTGGGCGGAGAGCTCCCGATAAAGCGCGGAAATAGAATGTCGTGGGGGTGAATGTGCAAGGCACATTTGCTCAAACCTGGTGAGAGGACGTTGGGTATTAAATGTGTTACCTAAAGAGGAAATAAAATGTTGTAACTGGACGTATTGAAAAGCCGACGAGACTCCAGCAGTAGTGCCAATTGTCAGACCTGAGAGTGGAAGAAGCCTACCCCCCCATCACTTGGCCAAGGCGTAAGGGGACTAATTTAGATCCACCAAAAAAGGGGTGTGGGCCCAGGCCTGGTGAAAAAGAGGGATTATCCGAAATTGGCATAAGAGGTCCCAACCTATCAATCAAAATCTGGTACGTTTTATGCGAGCAAACTGAAGCTACGGTATACTTGACCGTGTATGAGAGGTGATACGGTTCTCTAGGGCAGGAGTCCAGATCCAAGGGAGCGAGGCGAGAGACAGGGAGGATACATTACGTGCTATACGCATCCAGATCTTTTTTTCGTCCTGGCACACCATGTCCAGCAATCGCGCATACGCCGATGCTAAATAATATTTCCTACAGTCTGGTAATCCCAATCCGCCTAAAGTTTTGTGTCTGGTCAATACCGAATAGGAATGTCTAGGGTGGGTAGAGGGCCAGACAAATGAAGTGAAAAGGCGTTGCACCCTAGGCCAGAAAGAATTTGGAATATGGATAGGGATTGTATGCAACAAATAAAGTATACGGGGCAGGATTGCCATCTTTAAAATGTTAACCCTACCAAACCAAGAAAAACATTGCTTGGTCCATAGGGTGAGGTCCCAAGTGATATCCCTGAGGGTTGATTCGAAATTAAGGGAGAGAATATCCGACAGGGCAGTCGGGATAATGATCCCCAGATAGGACAGTCCTCTAGATGGCCACATGAAGGAATAACCAAATTTGAGCTGATGGAGGACAGAAGAAGGCAGGCCCACGCTCAAAGCTTCGGACTTGGATATATTAATTTTAAAATTAGACCAAATACCAAAGGAGCGAAGTGTAGACATGAGGGGTGGGGGTGATTTAACTGGGTTAGTTAGATATACCAGGAGGTCATCCGCAAAGGCCGAGCACTCGTGCTCAATTCCTGCAATACTGATTCCCGTTATGTCCTGATTATTACGTATCGCGGAAAGTAAATTTTCCATCACCATGACGTACAAAAGAGGAGATAAGGGGCATCCTTGTCATGTCCCATTCTTTATTGCAAACAAATCTGAAAGGGTTCCATTAATTTTTAACTTAGCAGTGGGGGTGTGGTAGAGGGCTAGTATCTTTGAAATAAAGATGGGTCCCATCCCCAGATGCCGAAGGGTAGAAATCAAGGCCAGCCAGGGAATTCTATCAAAAGCCTTTTCGGCATCCAGGGAGAGGACCATTAAGGGGATTTTCCGAGATTGCGCATAATGAACTATATCCAGAATTTTCAAAGTGTTGTTCCGGGCCTCCCTTCCTGGTACAAAGCCCTCCTGGTCAGGGTATATAAGATCCGGCAGCACAGAGTTTATTCTGTTCGTCAGTAGCTTAGTGTAGATCTTGAGGTCTACGTTCAATAGCGATATTGGCCTATAACTACTGCAAAGGGAGGGGTCTTTGTCTGGCTTAGGTATAAGAGCAATATGAGCCAATGTCGTGTGGGTGGGAAACGGACTGTCCGAGGAGACATGATTAAAGGCCTGCGTTAATAGAGGAGTTAACTCCTCGCAGAAAGTCTTATAGAATTTGTCTGAGAACCCATCAGGGCCAGGACTTTTCCCACTGGGGAGACGTGAGATAACAGATAAGATTTCTGAGGCGGTGAAGGGGGATTCAAATTCCGAGAAATCAAGGTTGGATGGAACTGGGGAGAGGGCAGGGAAGTCTTGTCCTACGTTAGGGGAGGAAGGGGGTTGTAAATTATACAAGTTCGTGTAGAAAGCATGAAAAGTTTTACTTATCTCCTCCTTATCTCCAAAGTGCCACTAGGTGACCTAATCTGGGGTATGTGTGATCTAGCCAATCGGTGCTTCAGAGCCCTCGCTAGCATCCTCCCACTCTTGTTACTATATTCATAAAGGCGGCTGAAACAGAATTGAATATAAGTTTGATAATTTCAGCATTTTAATTTATGGCATCCATCTTGTCTTCTTCAAACTTAAATCTTTTGTTCTAATATTCTGTATGAATTTCTGACTCGGATACAAGGACATGTTCTGTTCCGCTCACATCATAATATTTGGTCTAGAGATACGTCTAGAAGGCCGTGGCATTTGAATAACAGGTCATAGCTGCTGCTTGTTTAAGGTTATTAGATTAGTGTAACTAAGGCAGATGTCAGAGTATTCATTTTTATTTTTTGGTAGATGGGAGGTGTCATGATTTTAATAATTAAATGGTATCTTTACATTAAGACACTGATTGGATTGTAACCTACACTCACCGGCCACTTTATTAAGTACACCATGCTAGTAACGGGTTGGACCCCCTTTTGCCTTCAGAACTGCCTCAATTCTTCGTGGCATAGATTCCACAAGGTGCTGGAAGCATTCCTCAGAGAATTTGGTCCATATTGACATGATGGCATCACACAGTTGCCGCAGATTTGTCGGCTGCACATCCATGATGCGAATCTCCCGTTCCACCACATCCCAAAGATGCTCTATTGGATTGAGATCTGGTGACTGTGGAGGCCATTTGAGTACAGTGAACTCATTGTCATGTTCAAGAAACCAGTCTGAGATGATTCCAGCTTTATGACATGGCGCATTATCCTGCTGAAAGTAGCCATCAGATGTTGGGTACATTGTGGTCATAAAGGGATGGACATGGTCAGCAACAATACTCAGGTAGGCTGTGGCGCAACGATGCTCAATTGGTACCAAGGGGCCCAAAGAGTGCCAAGAAAATATTCCCCACACAGCTCATGACACCCACCACCACCAGCCTGAACCGTTGATACAAGGCAGGATGGATCCCATTGCTTTCATGTTTTGTCGACTGCCAATTCTGACCCACCATCCGAATGTCGCAGCAGAAATCGAGACTCATCAGACCAGGCAACGTTTTTCCAATCTTCTACTGTCCAATTTCGATGAGCTTGGGCAAATTGGAGCCTCAGTTTCCTGTTCTTAGCTGAAAGGAGTGGCACCCGGTGTGGTCTTCTGCTGCTGTAGCCCATCTGCCTCAAAGTTCGCCGTACTGTGCGTTCAGAGATGCTCTTCTGCCTACCTTGGTTGTAACGGGTGGCTATTTGAGTCACTGTTGCCTTTCTATCAGCTCGAACCAGTCTGCCCATTCTCCTTTGACCTCTGGCATCAACAAGGCATTTCCGCCCACAGGACTGCCGCTCACTGGATGTTTTTTCTTTTTCGGCCCTTCTCTGTAAACCCTAGAGATGGTTGTGCGTGAAAATCCCAGGAGATCAGCAGTTTCTGAAATACTCAGACCAGCCCTTCTGGCACCAACAACCATGCCACGTTCAAAGGCACTCAAATCACCTTTCTTCCCCATACTGATGCTCGGTTTGAACTGCAGGAGATTGTCTTGACCATGTCTACATGCCTAAATGCACTGAGTTGCCGCCATGTGATTGGCTGATTAGAAATTAAGTGTTAACGAGCAGTTGGACAGGTGTACCTAATAAAGTGGCCGGTGAGTGTATATCTTATGCTATATACTTATCTTTGATTGGATTGTAATATGCCTACCTTCTCTGTATGATCACGCCTATACCCTTTAAAAAATCATGTCAGTCCATAATAAAGTATTCTAATTTTTTGAATAGAATCGCAGTGCATTGTTGTGTTTTCAGGTCCATGGGAGACAGAGAGGTTGCTAAGAAAAAGATATCTCCATCAGCGGCTATGTCCGATCTGTAGGTAGCAGCGCCAGGAGGATTCTAGTAATTGCCTTACTTCTAGACGCGCAGAGAGCAACTCGCGTAATGTATCTGGCGCTAAGGCTCGTTTATGTTGAAGTTCCAGTACAGAAACTTTGGTCAATGCTAAACTTAGTTTTGCCGCCTTATCTTTTTTAAACTTGAGCCGTGCCTGAACAAGACCCCCGTATGACACATTTGATGGCTTCCCATTGAGCCGTCGGGGAGGAGGTGTCATTCACATGATCTTGTATGAAATGTGCAATGGTTTGGGACGCATCAGTCAGGCAGGCAGTGTCCAACAAAAGGGATTCGTTGAATCGCCATGACCAGGCAGGTCTCGAGGAGGAGGGCAATGTTAATGAATAGTGATGAGCGATTATGTCGACTATCGTCATCAGGTCGATAGTCGATATCGTCAATTATCAAGACGATTTCCGATAGTCGATAATAGATTATCGCCGATGACCATTAAAGTCTATGGGAGAGGAACAACACCTTCATTCTTACACCCAAACAGGGCTGGAGAAGCTGGAATTAACATCCACAACAGTAAACTGGATATGTGCTACATCTTAGGCAACACACTTAGGTTATAAAAGCCACAGAAAAAAACACACAACATTCACTATCCCTGTCTTGTACCACAGCATGACCCTTAAACCTGCATGACCCACAGATTAAAAAGTGCCAGAAGGCAGTATTATTTGAACCATCATTTTACTTGAACTGGACATTGATTATCCCTGTCCTGGAACATAGCATGAGCCCCAAATCTGCATGACCCCAGATTAAAAAGTGCCGGAAGAAAGTAGTCTTTCAACCACCATTTTAGTTGAACTGGACACAGACTATCCCTGTCCTGGGCCACAGCATGAGCCCCAAACCAGCATGACCCACAGATTAAAAAGTGCCGGAAATTTTCTGCTCTGGCGTTTTTTAGAGCATGTTGCAAGAGATAACCAGTAAAAGAGCAAAAAAAAACTCAGTGTAGACAGCAGGATGGTTTTACAATAGTCTATGGGAGCTGATTTCAGTCATTTTTCCAGCGTTTTTAGAAAACGAAAAACGCTGGAAATGGATGTCTTTCTGTGCAGTGTAGACAGAGCCTTAATCACAGCAGCCAGACTGTAAGGTGAGGGCAGTGACAAAGCTGCAAATTTCTATCTAAAACACTGAACCTAAAAATATCCTTGAGGTGTATTGCAGTAAAAAGTTCCCACCTTAAAAGAAAACACCGGCAGACATTAAATAGTTAGAAGGTTACCATGCCAGCGCTTTTTCAAGTTTATAAAAAGTATATATTGCAGCATACGTTTTCTTATGTCAATGGGAAACGGGTCCCAGTGTTTGTACCCAGGTTGTGAAAGCTTGTATACATCAGAAAATATAAACTAAGCTAGCCAATCGAATGGCAGGAAAAACGGGAGACAACTAATCGGACAGTTATAAAAATATAAAAAAATGTCACATGTATGCTCCAGACAGTGCATGTTTGGCATACATTTAATGTATATATGATAATGTACATGTTTTCATGGATGGTGAAACGCGGTGTGCACTAAATATTGTTGCGTTTCTGTAGGCTCAGTGCACACCGCATTTCACCATACATGAAAACGTGTACATTATCATATATACATTAAACATATGCCAAACGTGCACTGTCTGGAACAGACGTTTGACATCCGTTTTTTTCTGTTTTCTTTCCTATTGGCCGTCACCTGTTTTTCCTTGATATTTGATTGGGTAGGTTTGTTTATCTATTTTATGACGGATACAAACGTTTACAACCTGGGCACAAACACTAGGACCCGATTTCCATTGACATTGTAATAAAACGTGTGCTGCAACATATACTTTATTTAAACTTGGAAAAAGTGCCCCCTCTCCCTGTCCTCCACCTGTTAAACGTATATGTGACAGTCATATGATGCTTTAGAATCTATGGGGAGTGAAATCACTTATAGCAAAGAAATGTGCACTTTTTGCAGAAGCGCTGATGAGTGAGACCCCGTGTCCAGTCCTGGATTCTCATAGGATAACACTAGAGAGCAATAGCACAGAATCAAAGGTTCAATCACTCCCAAGAGTTCCCATAGACTTCCACTATAGCTCATACTGCACCATGTGAACATTTCCTATAAGGGAACTGTCAGCATGCAGTACCCCAGAGTGGCCACCAGGGGTCTTCCTGATCTCCAGCAGAAAAGCTCCAGGTGAGGGAAAGAATGCACAGGTGATGAGGATCATTGCTATAATGAGAAACCATTGGGCTCCAGGCCTCTAGGGGGCGCTATAAACCTATAAGCCTGTGTGTGCTGCCATTCCTATATAAAGGCCTCAGGGCTGATGCTTTTCTACCATTTGCATGTGGCTGAGAGAGGTGCATGGTGCTTCTTTTGCAGTTTGCTGTGCTGTTCTTACCCTGTAGTGCCATTACCTGGGTGGGTTTTTGGTGGTTCCTGTTCTAATTGTATTGGGGCTGCAGTCTAGGGTGTCCTCTGGTTATTTCGTAAGAACTTTCTGTTTCCTAGTTTGTGGTGATTAGGAATGTTTCCAGGTGAATCCCATGCATAGGGGAGTATGTTGGCATGCCTGAGTGCTATGTACTTTCTAGCTCTGCAGGTGACTTTTGTGGAGTGCTGTGTAAAATATGGGATGTGAATTATGCTGCATGAGTGTCTTGAGTGTAGCTCCATGTTAGTTTGGCTCTTGGGGGCTGGAGCAACACTGAAGAACCAGTGGCGTAGCTACAGGAGTCGCAATTGCGACTGGGCCCCTGAGCCAGGGGGACCCACAAGCCCGCCACCCGCCACAGCTGCGATCCCTAGTTATCCTGTGCATGGGCACTGCTGAGCGTCCGCAAGGGGCCCATGCGGCTCAGCGTGTGAAGGAGGACGGGGGCCGCGCTCTTGACATCCCTACAGCTGCAGCAGCGGCGCCTCTCACCTACTTTCACTTCTCCTGTGATTGGATCGGCCCCTCTCTCTCTGCTGGCAGCAGTCACTGAAGCCCCACCCACAGGCAGGAGAGGAGGAGCCGACTCCAATCACAGGAGCTACAGGAGAACTAAAAGTAAGTCGCAGGTGCAGCTGCTGGGCTATCGTGATGTAAAGAGCCCTCACTCCTGTGATGGGAGCATGGTCCCCCCTCCTCACACACTAAGATAATGTGGGGTTCCACTGAAGCCCCCCTCTTCCCCCGGGAACTCTCCCCCCCCCCCCACACACACACCCTCCGAGGCTGGGGGGGCTGTATGTGAGGCAAGGGGTGCTGTCTGTGTATATATATTAGTATTTCTACACTGTATGTGTGTATACACCATATGTGTGTATATACCTTATGTGTGTTAATACACTATAATATATATATATATATGTGTGTGTACAGTAGTGACCTAGCTACATTGGTTGCATCAATCACACAGGCAGAGCGGCTGGTATATACTGCCATATAATAATACTGCCCTCTTAGCCATTGAAGGCAGCAGTACAATGCAATGATGGCATTTCGCCACTGCCTGTACTAGGTCCTAAGCCTATCTCTTGGCTTGGGACATAGTAGATGCCAGTTCTGGCATCTCAGATAAGTAGAGTTTAGGGGTCATGACATAGGAGTGTTTTTATGGGCTCTAAGGGGCAGTTTACACGGCACAGGACAAATAACGGTTGATTTACCCAATTAGAGGAGAAAAGCCCTCCCCCTTCCCATAGACATGTTCTTCTGCTGCCCTAAAACCGGATGGAAGAATTAACTTGTTCTGTTTCTTGGGCCGCTGGCGGTCTGGAAAACCCGTGCAATGGGGACTGCTGCATGGGTTTTCCATAGAGGCCCATGTAAAACGTTTTCACCCGATTTGTAGACTGTTTTCAAAACCAGGTGAAAACCCGTGCCATGGGGACAATTGCACACAGACTTCTATGGTTACCTGGCCATAACGCTGTTATCTGATTAGAGGAGAGGGCTGAGACCAGGGAGTAACCGAGCTCACTCTAGAGAGAAAAACAAATTATCCGTAACTAGATTACAAATAAAGCCATTGTTTTCAGTCCTCACAACACTTGTACCTTGTGTTTACTGAAGAGAGAACATCACCTAAACTAGTCAGTGTAACTGTTCAGCCACTTACAGAGACACAAGATATGCTAATCACTGCTATAGAACCACCAACAGTCTGAGAAAACGGAGTGTAAAACTGTTTGTGACTTGGTGAAACCACATGGTGGAAGAAACCCATTTAAGTAGCTTGACTATTGCCAAGAAAATTCAATAAAACGTAGATCCTATTACTGAAACTGGATCTCAAATGCCACTCCGTTCCAGAACAAGACGCATATGTTAAACGCTCACACTTTTTTGGCCCTGATCAGAGGTTTCTCCATATCTAAGCAAATGGTCGTTCAGATGAGTCTGGTTTTCAGTTAAATCAAAACAAAGGGGTTTTAAAAAGGATTTCCAGCAAGATTGTGTCCTCAGTCTTGGGACGCAAATATATTCTAGTTTTAGTGCTCATAACTCTATACTGACCTAGACAGTTTGAGTTCCGGGAGTCTCTGCCATTGTCACACCAAGTATTTTGTTTCACGATTAGAATGGAGCCCTCCAAAAAGATGCGGTCTCATATGATAACCTTAGAAGAAGAAAATGTCCAACTGAGTCACAAGCTGTGTGAGGTTACAGAAAAGTCTCTTCTGATGTTGGAGAGAATGTTTTTGGTGAGCTGGAAGGCGACATTTTCTGTTTTCTATATAAAATTCACAGAACCCCATTTACTTCATTTTTTGTTACCCTTCATATTTGTACTGAAAAAGTTAAGAAATGTGTTTTCATTTTATGGTTATTTTCACACAGTTGATTTTGGACACAGATTCCGACAGGGACTTTGCCTGAGAACTAGCATCCAATCTGACTGCATTCCTTCTCATTCTTTCCTATGTAAAATCCGCATTGTTTGCACAAGGACAAAATGAAATTTCATAAGAGAAAGAATTGACGTGTCAAGTCTGGATGTGGGTTCCATGTGATTTGTCACAATACAGTATATAGGAGGCTGAAAATCTGTGTCAAATCAACATTCAAAATCCATGCAAACTTAAAGGAGTTGTCTCACGACTGGATTTCATCCTACCTTGGTGCTGTCTTAAGAGCTGGAGTTTTGAAATCAGGGGCGGGAGCACTGGCTCCCTCGAGTCCTCTCCCCCCTCCCTTCATCTACGTGACGTCATGCTGCTGTGCTCGCTCCCGATACTAAAAGAGCATTGGAAGGGAGAACTTCTCAGATCACAGAGTTCTCTTTCCCCTGCTGCTGACCATTCAATAGTATCCACCGTGTACACAGCACATATTTCTCTCCCCATACATGACAGCACGCAGGGCAGGCGATTACCCTGTCCAGGGGTTCCCAGCACAGGGAATTGGGCAGGGGGGAGCGATTCAAATAATCTCTGATGTGATCATCGTTTGGTACTAGCTGCTGCCGGGGCTGGGCAGCCTGTTGTCTTTGCATGGAGTTATCTCACTGCTACATCTGTCTGTGTCTGCTTAATTACTATTCACTGACTGTTGACTATTTCCTGCCCTAATCATTCACTTCAGCAGTGAAGCTGGTTAGGTAAACAGGAGAGTGAATGCTAATTAGGCTGACTCAGAGCTGAATGACAAGGGCAGGAAATAGTTAACAGCAGTGAATAATAATTAGGCTGAGACACAGATAAGGCAGCAGGGGAACTGACAGGGGCTGCTAGTATGCCTGCTCTAAATCACTGCGGACAGAGAGAGAAAGGACAGGAGATAGTTAAACTTGCGTGCTCCCGACGCGACCTGTTGTGATAAGATGCCGGAGATACAGCCTATCAGGGAGAACAAGCAGGTCGGTGACTATAGAGACCTCAGCAGCCCCTGGAGCCACTGAAAACAAGTTATCTAGAAATCAGTAGGAGATTTGTTATTGACATATATTGCAAACTTGCTTGTTTTTTGAAGATCTTTAATTTGAATGACAATCTTTGTAGTGAGACAACCCCTTTAAGGAATTGATTCCACACTGATTCAGCACCGCACATCAGCCATCTAAACGTACCCTTACATACAAGGAAGTGCCAAATATTTCTGTGGGTATTTTTTGGTTCTTCCTCTCTCGCAGATTGGGAAAAAGTGAAAACTGCATCGTGCATAAAGATGTGCCCTTCCACTAAAAACAATGGGACACTTATTCGCATGCATTTCTGAAAGACCAGTTTTGATGAATAGGATGGATGTACAGACTTTTTTGCAACAAATCTGTTGCATGTGAATAATGTTGGGCCATGGATTTGGGTAGGCGCAGAATAACCTTAATTTTGCTGGTATTCACCCAGCAGCCAATAAGCAGACTGGCAAAATGGGGCACATAGTTCATCTACATACGTCTCCACACTATAGCATCTGGTTACTAAAACCACAAAATGTGTAACTTTTTTCTTTCCTTTGCTACTTGTAGCTTGAAGAAGAAAACGAAAAATTAAAAACAGAAATGGAAGCGCTTCAGCAACATGCGGCGTGAGTCTTATGATCCACTTTGTATTTCATATAGCATATAATCTGTAATTTTTTTCTGATTTTAATGAACTGAATGAATCTCAATTCCAGTTGTAAGGTGGATCTGCAGAAGATAGAAAAGGGCTTGCGAAATAAAAAGCTGAAGCGAGATGTAGAGGCTTTCCGTGATCTCCAGCATGACATTGTTCATCTTCAGGTGAGTTAGTGCATTGTTCCTTCCCTCTCAAACGGTTTCTGGATTACTTCTTGACCCTATTCAGTGTTTTTCAAATAATCTCAACAAACACATTGATGTGATATTTGTGGCCCTAATATGGGCTCAATCAAACTTTAAGCAATCACCTAGGAGATGACAGCTAATCACCATCAGTTTGACCTTCTGTACGGTCAGATTTCTCTTCAGTGACTATAGATAGACCCTTTAAGCCCTTCCCGACATTGGACGTATGCATATGACCTAGCGGGAAGTGCGTTCCCCCAAATGGACGTATTGATATGTCCTGGCGATCGTGTGGGCTTACAAGCGAGCCCTGCACGATCGCGACATGGAACTAGTGGTATATTACCGCTGGCCTCATGCCGCATCACCCACGGCCGGAGTGAGGTCCGGCCATGTGTGTTTAACCCCTTAGCTCCGATCAATTAAGATCGGAGCTAGGTAGCAGAACAGGAGGAGTGAACTCATGCCTGCTCATGTCGCGGTCGCCTACCAGATGCATTGTGGGCATGGTGATTGACAGTCAGCATCGCAACCAGTACACAGCAGCAATCCTGTGTACTGGCCTGCTTTGTAATACCCAAAAAAAGTGAAATAAAAACCTGTACATCGCCCTTTTCCCCTTTACAAACGCCAATTGCCCCCAAAAAGTTCAAAATTAAATAAGTATCCATATTTGGTATTGCCGTGTGCGTAACGACCTGCCCTATAAATGTCACATTAATTTACCCATACGCTGAATGCGGTTTTAAAAAGAAAATTGCTTTTTTTCCCCAATCCTGCAGCACATAAAATAGAATAAAAAGCGAACAAAAATGCCAAACTTGTACCAATTAAAACGTCAGTTCATCAGGCAAAAAAGTCCTTACACGTCTCTGTATGGAAAAATAAGTTATGGCTCTCAGAAGACAGCGATGCATAAATATTGTTTTACACAATAAAAACAACTTTATTTTATTGTTTTTATTGTGTAAAAGCAGAAAACCTAAAAAATAGAAATTTGGTATCGCTGTAATCGTATCGACCTGCTGAGTAACGCTAGCATGTCATATATACCATAGTTACCGCTATTAAAAATAAACACTACCAGGCATGCGGTATTTTGTTCAAAATGCCACACAAAAACATTAATAAAGTTATCAAATTATCATATGCCCCCATAATTGCACTAATAAAAAAAATAAAAAGTCAACTCCTCCCTCAAATCAAGCCCATAATTGGCTCCGTATACAGAATAATGAAAGTTATGGCTGTCAGAATAGGACAAATAAAAACGCAAGACCTATTTCTATTGTGTAAAAGTAATAAAACATAAACTATATAAAATGTATATCATTGCAATTGTACCGAACCACATAGTAAAGTTATCCTGTCATTTATCCCGTATGGTGAACACTGTAAAATGAAGCCCAAAAAATAATGGCAGAACTGCGTTCCCACCCCCATTTTCATGGCCCAGTGCTAAAAAAAACCCCAAAAAAACTACTGTTAGAGTTTTTATCTTTCAATCACCATATATATATATATATATATATATATAATACACACACCATATGTATCCATATAAATCTAGTTAGTTCACATCTTCATCTTCATATGCCGCATACAGTTAAAAAGTTAAGTAACCTTTAGCCTACTTGGTCTACACGCTCACATCTGTCCGATCAACCTCTGACATTAGTTACTTGGATGTATATCAATTTTGAGACAAACAATATCTTGACAGATGTGCATTTTAGATTTGCCAAGGACACAATATTTTCCAAGAAATCACAGGAACATCACATGTAGCAAAATGGCACCAAGTTCTTGGTGGCCTGCACGGGGCCTACAAATACTCCGTATTAATTCCTCCTCTGAGATAGGGTATGGCATGGATAGTGAAGATAATGGGGAGTGACAACAGAGCCAACAATCAGATAAATTCTTTTCTTGTGCAACAATGTGGTGATATTTCATGAATTTGTTTTCCCACCCTCCATCAACATCATATGTGTTAACAAAAGGGCACAATAGGAAGAGAATATAGAGGTACTCTCCCTGATTCATGATTTGAAACGTTTGCAGTGTGAGGCATGAACCCAGGTAGATTTTCCTTCCAATTTTACTACTGTAGGTGTAGTTAGCGGGACTTGGAAGGGATCGTCCTATCTTGGGTCCAGAGCTTTCCTCACGTGGCACTTCACTGTAACCCAATCTCCAGGTTGCAGAGTATGGGTGCCTTCCATGGAGTCAGGATCTGGAATGGAACTGAAAACATAGTTTCATAGTTTCATAGTTTGTAAGGCTAAAAAAAGACAAGTCGTCCATCTAGTTCAGCCTGTTGTGCTAAGGTGTTTATCCAGAGCAAGGCAAAAAACCCCATTGAGGTAGAAGCCAATTGTCCTCGTTTTAGGGAAAAATTCCTTCCTGACTCATGTTTATAAATCTGATGTAAATTTCTATGTATTTGCCCTACATACTCTGCCATGTCAAAATGTGTGGTATGAAATTGCTGTGGAAAATATAGGCCAGTCCTTGGGGCACTGCCAAACAAAATTTCATATGGACTCAGCTTAGTTTTCCTTCTAGGTGTCACTTGGACTGTGTGCAAGGCTATGGGTAAACACTCAGTCCATGGTTTTCCTGTCTCTGCCATAGCCTTTTGTATTTTCAGCTTGAGTGTACCATTTAACCTTTCAACCTTCCCTGAACTTTGAGGGTGGTACAGGGTGTGGAAGGCCTGATGAATACCTAAGGCTTGAAGGGTTTCTTGTAACACTTCTGAAGTGAAATGTGTTCCTCTATCACTTTCTATAACCTCTGGCACTCCAAATCTGCAAACTACTTCTGCTAGCAGTTGCTTTGCAACTGTTTTTGCATTTGCTTTTGCTGTAGGCCAGGCTTCTGGCCATCCTGAAAAGAGGTCAACACATACAAGGACATACTCATATGTGTCCACCCTTGGCAGTTGTAAGAAATCAAGTTGTATTCGCTGGAAGGGATACAATGGCTTAGGAGAGCATTTTGTAGGCACCTTAACAGTTCTGCCGGTGTTATGGCAAGCACAAATAATGCATCCTTGTACAAATTTGACAGCAGCATTGTTGAATCCTGGTGCCACCCAAGCTTGTTACCATTGCTTCTTTGGATTGGTGAGTTGGGCCTTGTGTCAGAGCACACATCATGGGATATAATGCCCATGGAAGGCATAGCTTCGCATTCACAGCATACAAACCATCATTCTTCTTGGCCATCCTCTTGATCCAAGCCTCTTCCTCCTGTTGAGTGGCTTGTTCCTGAAATTGTCTGAAGAGTTAGATCTACCTTCCCCATTCCGGGGACAGTTGTCTCTACAGCATAGGCAGCTGCTGGAAGCGGGAGCAGTGCTGCAGCCTTGGCTGCTGTTTCAGCTAACCTGTTCCCGTGTGCCTCCTTGGTTGGCTCCTTAGTGTGAGCCTGGACCTTAACAATGGCCACCTGCTTAGGTAACCTGAGTGCTCTGAACAGTTGAGCCACTGATTCTGCATTCTTTATGCGTTTACCCGATGACCCAACAATCCCTGCTGCGCCAAAGGGGACCATAGTCATGTGCTATGCCAAAAGCATACCGGGAATCTGTATAAATGTTTACAGTCTGCCCTTCAGCCATTATGCATGCCTCAGCAAGAGCTTTGAGTTCTGCTTCCTGGGCGGAGCACCCAGGAGGAAAGGACCCTTGTCTTACCACTTCCTCACGGGTGGTCACTGCATACCCAGTGTACGGTTTTCCATCTTTGTAGTATCTGGATCCGTCTACAAAATATTCAAAATCAGCATTAGGTATTGGCACTTCAGTGACATTTCCAAATTCTTTAGTTTCAGTTTTCATTAACTCAAGGCAATCAAGTTCCTGCCCAACTTCATTGTCACCTTGTTCCTCATTGTCAGGAAGTAAGGTAGTTGGATTGAGTATGGTACATCTTTTAATGATGACATTAGGTGGCGTAAGGAGGGCTACCTCATATTTGGTTAATCGGGCTATGGACAAATGTCTGATCCTTGCTTGTGACAACAATTCCTGTACTGCATGAGAGACATAAATGATTAGAGCATGGTCAAACACCATGTCTGCAACTTTCTCCTTCAGGACTGCACAGGCTACTATTGCTCGCACACATGATGGGGCTCCCCTAGCAACTATGTCGAGTTGCACCGAGTAGTACCCAAGGGGTCGATGTTTACCACCATGAAGTTGAGTGACCACTGTTTTCATGACAGAACAAGTTAAAAGCCAATTCATAAATAGGAATCCCTAGTGCTGGGCCTGACACTATTGCTTCCTTGAGGCTGTGAAATCCTGCTTTAGCTTCCTCTGTCATCATGAAGGGTTTTCCTTTATTGCATGTGGCCACAACATCAAAAAGAAGTTGGATCAAAGATGATGCTGATGGCAACCATTCTCTACAGTAGCTGATTAACCCCAAAAATGTTCTTAGCTCCCTAAGTGTTTTGGGTTCAGTTAACTGTGTCACGGCTTTTTTCCTCTCTGGAGTGATATGCTTGGCCTGCTGAGAAATGCAATGGCCCAAGAATACCACTCTAAATTTTGCAATTTGTAATTTATCTCTCGACACTTTGCACCCCTCTCTGCAGAGGAATTTTATGAGTGACAAAGTCTCAAGTAGACAAACACTTTTGTTTATTGTGCAAATCATCAATTCGTCCACATATTGGAGCAGACATGTGGTTGTGATGCCAGGATTGTAATACCCTGGACATTACTGCTGAAAATTCTGAAGGAGATGTGGCGCCCCCTTGTGGAAGTCTGGTCCAACAATATTGTCTTCCATTGAATGTGAAAGCCAGAAGAAGCTGGCTTTCTTCATCCACTGGAACTGAAAAATATGCATTTGAAATGTCTGACTGTGAAATACAAAGCGCTTGGCGGAATTTGGTTAAGCAAGGTGTGTGGATTTCTAACAATAGGGGCATTGATTATGATTAATTTATTGATTTCCCTTAAATCATGTACCATCCTGTAGACAGGGGGCATCCCTGGTTTCACTCTTCCGCATGTGAAAAAGAGGTGTATTATAAGGGGATCGGCATTCCCTTATGACCTTCATCTTCAAATACTCCTGAATATGGACCTCCAGAGCACCAATCTGCTCCTTGCTTAATGGATATTGTTTTATTCGGACTGGAACTGTTCCTGGTTTTAATTTAATTTTCACTGGGGTTACCTTCAACAACCCTACATCCATTTTGTCCTTCACCCATAATTCTGGAGGTACCTGGGCTAACATATCATTTACCTGTTCATCTGGAGTCTCTTCTTCAGTAGATTGTCCGTCAAGTCCATAAAGTAAAGCACTTAATGCAGCTAAGATGGGTTCCTTAAGGGGCCCTGTTACCGTTATCCCCTTCTTTCCGTATTGGAGGTCTGCACCTATTGCACTAAGTATATCTGCACCTAGTAAATTCACAGGGCAATAATCAGATACCAGGAGTTGTGCACATATTTCAGTTGTATCCTCTATGCGCATTTTCAAGGGCTTTGTCTGAGTTAGGCCTCGTTCACACAGCTTATTTCGGGACATATTTACAACGGATTGCCGATCGTAAATACGTTCCGAAATATGTTGAAAATCAGTTGCAAATAAGTGCCACTAAGTGTGGCATGTATTTGTAACTGATTTCGCGACGGATTCACCATCTCCATTCATTGTAGGTGGTGAATCCGTCCGTAAATAATTGACAAAACATTTTTTTTTTTCCGCCCGGGATTGCCGTCGTCAATACGCGGCGGCAACCCGGCAGGGAAAAATCCGCCGTGTGAACGACGACCGTATTTTCTATTTAAATCATAAAAAAAAGGGCTGTGACTTTATTTGGGCCCGGTTTTTCCGACGGATTCATGTCAATCCGTCGGCAAATACGGGGTGAAATACCCGTGAACGAGGCCTTAAAGTACGGGTTGCCCCTCCCAACCCAAATTTCCCAACCCCCTTTCAGGTGTTAGGTAATGTTTGGGGGACACTCTGGGTTTTCAAATGTTTCAGATCCCCTCCCGTGTCTAAAAGAAAATTTAACAGCCTTCCCTTTTGGGGCAATTTCATTAAGCATGGGGGCCCCGGGTTTTTTGGTGGTATTGACAACGGGAATGCTTCTGTGTGGGGGCTGCCTATTTCCTAGCACCTAAGACTTGTGTTTTGGTTATCCTGGCTGCGCTGATTGCTGGAGCGCCTGGAAGGGCAGTCCTTTTTCTGGTGGCCACGCCCCCCGCACTTGAAGCAAGACCCGCCTTTTGTACTCTTCTGAATTAACCCGTTTTGTGGGAGGAGGTGTTTTAATCTCCAATTTCTTCACCCCTTTCATTGGTTGCTCACTATTTGACACATACAGTATTGGGACTGCTTGCTTTTGAGCCTTTTTAAGTTTTCTTTCATTATTCTGTTCCTCTAAGCTCCTAAGAACAACCAGTGATTACTCTATAGGAGTATGCATGCACTCAGGACGAATCTTAAGTAACTCTGCCTTTAACTCTTCCCTTAACCCATTTATGAAACGCGTGCGGAAGATCGGCCCATCTTTAGTTCCTGGGGGGGGTAACACAAAATCTTGGGCCGAAAGACAACCTTAAACACTTTAAAAACTTATAATGTTCCTCCCTCCTTGGAAAAACCCTGGCAAGCCCGTGTAGTTGTTATTTAATTCCTTTTGTTTCCACCCGTAATAACCTTTTTATAAACTGTTCCCCCCATTTTTTTCCCAACTTCGCTCCCCCTTTTAGTGGAACAGCCTCTACATCCGGTTTTCCCTTTAACTGGGGACCTTCTTATCCTTTTTATAAAGAGCACCTACAGCTGCAATACATAATGAAAGCAGATCAACCATGTTGGGGTCATATTTCCCTGTATCCTCACCAAAAACTTGTAAAACCTGAAGGGGTTCTTTTAAGGGGCAGTCAGTGTACTGGCCATATAAGCGTTTACCTTGATCCAAGTTTATACCAGGTAACTACTTTGATTCCACCCTTTGCTCTCCCCCCTCTCCTGGGGATGGGGCGTGTAATTACTGGGTACATTCCTGTCTTGGAATTTCGGGTTTTAGTCTTTTCACATGTGACACTCTGGACTCTCATTGTTTCTGTGAGCTAGGGGTGGGTCACAACTACACACCCCAAATTTGTGATTAAGGGCTAAAGTTTTTGTCCTATATCTCTCCTGTGGATCCTCCGTTGCCCCCTCCAAATCTCTCCCCTCCCCTGGCTCCCCATTCTTACACCCTGTGAAACTTTGTGTGTATCTCCCGAATCCTCAGGGTTAACAATTTGCCACTCACCCCCTTGTCCGATTACTAATCTAAGGTGTGGAGTAGATGTCATCTGCCCATGTGCATTAGGGGAAAATGCTGCCCCCCACGCTGGCCTTCGCCCAAAAAATCCCCCTCCCCCCCCCCCCCCAACCCCTTTTTATAACCCCCTTCCCTGGTGACCCCCCGCAAATAAACATAATGGTTGGATAATTTTTGGAAGAGCCCTTTTAT
>JAODAL010064841.1:0-18504 GCA_025379985.1 Phyllomedusa bahiana
CCTTAAAAAAGTTTACCCCCGTTTGAGCAATGTTGAGTCAAGACGATCATACCTGTTCTTGGTCTATGATTGTTCCAGATAAAGGACCTGAATAGTGCATTTATTTTGAAGTAGATATACAAAGTTTGTCCCAGTGGAGACAAATTTAGCCTCCTTCATGTGAAAAGTATGTTCTCTGTCTCAGTGAGAAAGGGGCAGATATTGTGTTGTCATAAAAGATTGCTTCTCATGGAGATCTGGACCTCCAAGTATGTGAGAGAACCTGCCTTCTAGGTAACTACATAAAGTAATGTCCAGTTGGGGTTGGGAATCTCTTTAAGAGCACAGCCTCTGATTTATCCTCATTTACCCTGAAGCCTAACAGGGAGCCACATAGCCATAGACCCTTCATGATCTTGGGTAGGTCTTGTACCGGGTTGGTAATGTAAAACATTACTTCATCTGCAAAGGCTGATACTTTAAGTTGTTTGGAGGCTATTTGGATTCCTTCAAATGGAATGATTGTCTCCAGGTGTCTTATTAGTGGATAATGGACAGATTGAAAAAAAGGGGAGACAAAGGGCAAGCTTGTCTAGTTCCTCTATAAATGGGTATGTAACTAGACGGGAGGTTGTTGATTCTTAGTGATGTGCTAGAACACATCTGGCAGTGGTCTAGGAAAGTCAACAATTGGTTCCCAAAGGCCCATATGTCTCAAGTAGAGATGGGCGAATTTCTCAAAAATTCGATTCGGTCACTTTGCCGAATTTTCCGACAAAATTCGTTTCGGTCGAATTTACTTGGGGACGAATCAATTAAAAAACAGCTATTTCCAGGCTGCACAGAGCCTGCAGGGTGCTGTAGAACGTTTGTGCCATGCTTAATAATGCAGAGGGAGCTTGGTTTGGTCTTCATACAATGTTGTGTTTTAGTATGACACGCACATGACTGCCGCCGCTCTTAGAAGCGCTTCACTATAAAATTCCCTGGGCACTTAAGAGGGCAAAACTAACAAAAAAAAAACTCAAGCGGGAATGTAGCCTGATAAAGTCATGCCAGCAAAAGCTGAAAAAAAAACAAGCTGAGAGCTCAGGTGGCAACATTAGTGACAGAGCGTGGAGGTGACGGCGGCAGCCACATTTAATGAGGTCAGAGAGGGGCACAATGACATTCTGGAGGTGGCAAAAACAGGAGTAGGCCACAGAGTGGCACAATGACACAGTGTGGAGGGTTACGGCAGCAGCCACACAGCAGACATGAGGTCAGACAGTGGCACAATGACATTCTGGAGGTGCAAAAACAGGAAAGGCCACAGAGTTTGGGACAAAAACACATGGGGTGGAGGTCACGGCAGCAGCAGGGATGAGGTCAGACAGTTGCACAATGACATTCTGGAGGTGGCAAAAACAGGAGTAGGCCCCAGAAATGGCACAATGACACAGTGTGGAGGTCCGGCACAGCGCATGAGGTGGCGTGGCACAATGAATTTGGAGGTGGGAAAAAAAAATGATAGGGCACAGAGTGGCACAATGACACGGTGGAGGCACGGCAGCAACAAAAAGCAGCGCATGGGTCAGGAGTGGACAATGAACAGTGTGGAGTTGACGACAACAGCACAGCGCATGAGGTCAGGGAAATGGGACAAAGACATTCGGGGGGCAAAAAACAGGAGTGGGGCCCCAGAGTGGGAAATGCACAATGTGGAGGGACGGTGCGGCATGAGGGGCAGGCAGTGGGGCAAAATTCTGGAGGTGGCAAAAACATGAGTAGGGACAGAGGGAAAAAAGAACAGTGTGGAGGTCCGGCAGCAACAATAGCAGCAGCAATTTAGGTCAGAGAGTGGCACTTGACACAGTGTGGAGTTACTGCATCAACAGCAGCGCACAGAGGTCAGAATGGCACAATGAAATTTGGAGGTGGCAAAAAAAGGAGTAGGCCCAGAGGGCAAATGACACAGTGTGGGGGTCCGGCAGCCCCAGCATGAGGCAGACAGTTGCAAATGACATTTGGAGTGGAAAAAAAAGGAGTAGGCCACAGAGTGGGACAATGAACAGTGGGGGTCCGGCGCGCAGCATGAGGTCGGCGTGGGGACAATGGCTTTGGAGGGGGGAAAAAAAAATGAGTAGGGCAAGAGTGGCAAAAAATGACACAGTGTGGGGTCCGGCAGCAAAAATAGCAGCAGCATGGGTCGGAGTGGCACAATGAACAGTGTGGAGTTGATGCATCAAAAAGCAGCCAGCAGAGGTCGGAAGGGCACAATGACATTCTAGGGTGGCAAAAACAGGGGGGCCCCAGAGTGGCACAAAGACACAAGTTGAGGGCCGGGGGCAGCAGAAAGGGTCAGGAGTGGCACAATGAAGTGGGGTGGCAAAAAAACAGGAAAGGGCCCAGAGTGGCACAATGACAAGATTTGGGGTGACGGCGCAGCAGCTGAGGGCAGGCAGTGGCACAATGACTTCTGGGGGTGGCAAAAACGGAGTAGGCCACAGAGTGGTAAAGACAGAGGTGGAGGTGACGGTGGAGGAGAACAGCATGGGTCAGGAGTGGCAAATACACAGTGTGGAGGTCAGGCAACAGCAACAGCAGCAGCAGCATGAGGTCATAGGTGGCACAATGACAGTGTGGAGGTGGATGGAATAAACCCGTCCCGGTAAAGAGGTTGGGGAGATGGAGAATGTAGCAATGTGTGGCATAGGGGGGGGGCAGCTAGAATAGGGCTGAGGGGGAGGGAGTTTGAACCCGACTTTAATTTTTCCAATTTGGTTTAGGTGACATTCGGAGGGGGGCAAAAACGGGTAGGCCCCCGAGTGGCACAATGACACGTGTGGAGGTTACGGCATACCACCCAGCAACTGAGGTCAGACGTGGCAAATGACATGCTGGAGGTGACAAAAAAGGAGTAGGGCCCCGATGGCACAATGACACAGTGTGGAGGCACGGGGAGAGCAGCCTAAAGGGCAGAAAAGTTGCTAATGACTTCTGGAGGTGGCAAAACAGGAGTAGGCCACAAGTGGCCAATGAACAGTGGGGAGGGCACGGCAGCTGCGCATGAGTCAGGCATGGCAAAATGACTTTGGAGGTGGCAAAAAAAAGGAGTAGGCCACAGGTGGCACAATGAACAGTGGGAGGGGACGGCAGCAGCAGCATGAGGTCAGACAGGGCACAATACATTTGGAGGGGCAAAAACAGGGGTAGGCCCAGAGTGGCCCAAAACACAGTGTGGAGGGCAGGGGAGCACCCCGCAGAGGGCAAAGGGGTGGGACAATGAATTCTGGAGGGGGCAAAACTGGTAGGCCAGATGGGGGGGGGGGGGGGGGGGGGGGAGGGGGGGGGGGGGGAGGAGTGGCACAATGACACTGGAGGTGGCAAAAAAAGGAGTGGCAAGAGTGGCCCAATGACACAATGGGAGGGCACAAAAGCGCACATGAGGTCAGGCAGTGGGACAATGACATTTGGAGGGGGCAAAAACAGGGTGGGGGACGGTGGCACAATGACACATGTGGAGGCACGGGAAAAAAGCGCATGAGGTCAGCAGTGGGCAAAATGACATTTGGAGGTGGCAAAACAGTGAGGCCCCAGAGTGGCACAATGACACAGGGGAGTTACGGCAGCGCAACATGAGGCAGAAGTGGCACAATGACATTTGGAGGTGGAAAAAAAAGGATAGGCCACAGAGTGGCACAATGACCAGGTGGAGGTCCCGGCAGCAGCCCCAACCCTGAGGTAGGAGTGGCAAAATGCATTTGGAGGTGGAAAAAAAAAGGAGTAGGCCCCGATGGCACAATGAAAAGGTGGAGGTACGGGAAGCAACAGCATGAGGTCAGGAAATGGGAAATTACATTTGGAGGGTCACGGCACCAGGGGAAAGCAGCACAGATGAGGGCAAGGTGGCCAATGACATGTGGAGGTGGAGGCAACCAGTCCTGGTAAGATGGGTTTGGGGGCAGATGGAGAAACTGCAGCTGATGTTGGCCTGGCGGGTGGCACTCAGAAAGTGGCTGAAAGGGAGGTAGTTTGAACCCAGACTCATTTCCCCCAATTTGGTTGAGGGGCATTCTGGGGGGTAGCAAAAACAGGAGTAGGCCCCAGATGGGACAAAAGAACAGGTGATTACGGGGCAAACCACAAAGCAGCATAGGTCAACAGTGGGACAATGCATGCTGGAGGTGACAAAAACAGGGTAGGCCCCAGAGTGGGAAATGACACAGTGTGGAGGTACGGGGCAGCACATGAGGTCAGCAGTTGCATAATTCATTTGGAGGTGGCAAAAAAAAGGAGAGGCCACTAGTGGCACAAAGGGCACAGTGTGGAGGGGCACGGAAAGGTCAGCATAGGTCAGGCAGTGGCACAATGCATTTGGAGGTGGCAAAAACAGGGGGGGCCACAGATGGCACCCAAAAGACACAGTGTGGGGTCCCGGGAGCAGCGCTTAGGCAGCAGTGGCAAGTGACATTTTGGGGTGGCAGTAAAAAGGAGTAGGCCCCAGAGTGGCACAATGCAAACAAATTGGGGGCACGGGCGCAGCATAGGTAGGCAGTGGCACAAATTTACATTTGGGAGGGTGGCAAAAACAGGGGGTAGGCCCAAGTGGCACAATGACCAGTGTGGAGGTCACGGGACAAAAACGCAGCGCATAGGTCAGAGAGTGGACAATGACACAGTGTGGGATTAACGGAATCAACGCAGCAGTAGCATGAGGTCAGGGAGTGGCCCCAAAGACATTCGGAGGTGCAAAAAAAGGAGTAGGCCCAAAATGGCACAATTACACAATGTGGAGGGCACGGCAGCAGCGCATGAGGTAGGCAGTGGCCAATGACATTGTGGGGGTGGCCCCAAAAAAAGGAGTAGGCCACAGAGTGGCACAATGACACGTGGGAGTCACGACAGCCACAGACAGCATGAGGCAGGATGGCACAATGACATTTTGGGGGTGGGAAAAAAAGGGGTAGGCCCGAGTGGCCAATGACAGAGAAAAGGAGGGGGACGGCGGCAGGGGAAACACACATGAGTAGAGGGTTTGGGACAATGACAGAGAGTGGGAGGTCACGGCACCAGCAACAGGCAGCAGCAGAGGTTAGATGGCACAATGAAGTGGGGGTGGTGGCAAAACCAAACCCGGGAAAGATGGTTTTGGGGCGATGGAGAAACTGTCGCAGTGGTGCATCAGGGGGGGCAGCATCAATTTGGGTTGAGGGAGGAGTTTGAACCCTTTCCCTTTCTCACAATTTGGTGAGGTGACATTTTGGAGGTGGCAAAAAAAAAAGAGTAGGCCACAGGGTGGCCAATGACACAGTGTGGAGGTTTACGGCAGCGGGGCCCCAGAAGCAGCATGAGGTCAGACAGGGCACAATGACATGGGAGGTGCAAAAAAAGGATAAGCCCAGAGTGGCACAATGACACAGTGTGGGGTCACCACAGCACAGCATGAGGTCAGACAGTGGACAATGACATTTTTGGAGGGGCAAAAAGGGGAGGCCACAGAGTGGCACAATGAACAGGTTTTGGGAGGTCCGGCGCAGCAGCTGAGGTCAGGCAGTGGGGACAAAGACCTTTGGAGGTGGCAAAAACAGGAGAGGCCACGATTGCCACAATGACACAGTGTGGAGGGCCGGCAGCAGCAGCAAGGTCAGGCAGGGCACAATCAATTGGAGGTGGCAAAAACAGGAGTAGGCCACAGAGTGGACAAAAACACAGTGGGAGGACACGGCCAGAGGTTTAGGTCAGGCAGTGGCTAAAGAATTCTGGAGGTGGGAAAAAAAAGGAGTAGGCCCCAGAGTGGCACAAGACCAGTGTGGAGTTGCGGAACAACGCAGCAGCACATGAGGTAGGCATGGAACAATGACATTCGGAGGTGGAAAAAAAGTAAAGGCCCCAGAGTGGCACAATGACAGAGAGTGAAGGTGACGGGAGCAGCAGCATAGGCAGAGAGTGGCACAATACTTTTGGGGGGGCAAAAAAAAAGGAGTGGCCCCCAGGTGGCACAAAGAACAAGTGGAGGGACGGGAGCAAAGGGATTTTAGGTCAGGCCCGTGGCAAATGAATTGTGGGGTGGCAAAACAAGAGTAGGCCACAGAGTGGCCAATGGCCAGTGTGGAGGTCACGCAGCGCAGAAGGGTGACAGTGGCACAAGACATTTGGAGGGGGCAAAAAAGGAGTAGGCCACAGAGTGGGACAATGACACAGGTGGAGGTGACGGGTGAGCCACAGCAGCCGGGTGAGGTAGGCAGTGGCACAATGACATTCTGGAGGTGGCAAAAAAACAGGAGTAGGCCACATAGTGGCACAATGACTGTGAGTGGAGGTGACGGCAGCAGGTGCAACAGCATGAGGTCAGACAGTGGCACAATGACACAGGGTGGAGGTCACGGCAGCAGCAGCAGCAGCAGCATGAGGTCATAGAGTGGCACAATGACAGAGTGTGGAGGTGGATGGCAATACCAGTCCCTGGTAAAGATGGTAGTGGCAGATGGAGAAACTGTCAGCCGATGTGTGGCATCAGGCGGGTGGCAGCATCAGAATAGTGGCTGAGGCAGGTAGTTTGAACCCAGACACATTTCTCACAATTTGGTTGACACGTCGTGGCTGATGTAGCCTGACGCCTAAGGCATTGGTGTGTGGAAATCCTGGCCGATCCACTCTTGATTCATCTTGACAAAGGTCAGTCGTTCCACATTTCCCATTGACAAGCAGGTTCTCCTTGGGGTAACGATGGCCCCCGCCGCACTAAACACCCGCTCTGATGCCACACTACTGGCCGGGCAGGACAACTTCTCCACTGCAAACTCGGCAAGTTGCGGCCACGCATCCAGTTTGGCTGCCCAATAGTCCAGCGGATCTTCTAACGGGGGTGGCAGAGTGCTGTCTAAGTAGGCCACCACCTGTTGGTTCACGGACTGCTCCAGGTCCTGCTGCTGCTGTCGACTACCCTCCTCACTAGGCGGATGAAGGAAGCTGCTCATCAGTGACTCCAGACTTAGGTTGCTACTGATGGAGCTGGTACTGCTCCTACCCCCCTACCTTCCCCCAGCAGCCGCGACAGTAGTACGTGAGCGCTGAAGAACCCCCCGGTCAGACCTGTCAGAGGAGGGACGATGCCGCACATAGGCAGCGGCCAACTGACTACGGAGGATTTCCCTATAGTATTTGAGTTTGTCCTCCCTCTCAATAGCTGGGAAAAAGGCTCCCATTTTGGACCGGTAGCGAGGGTTCAATAGGGTAAAGAGCCAGAAGTCATCCCTCTGCCGGATGCTGACTATTCGGCTGTCACTAGCCAGGCAAATCAGCATGATGCGGGCCATCTGCACAAGTGACTCCATGGGGCTCCCTGCCTCCATCTCCACTGTATACTGCAACGGTGCTTGCGTGTCATTTGCCTCGTCTTCTTCATCTCCATCTAACTCCTCCAGCTGCTCCTCCTCTCTTGTCACCTGGGTATAAAATCCACTCATTTCACCAGACAATGCTTCTGCTCCAATATCCTCCTCCTCCTCCTCCATTTCAGTCCCCACCGGACTCATGTGGCCGCGAGATGTAGTCGCCACGTCTCCAGTCCCCTGCCCAGACAGATTTTTCAGCATCTGTTCCAGGACATGAAGCAGTGGAATGACGTTATTCATCCCGTAGTCCTGGCGACTGACAAATAACGTCGCCTCCTCGAATGGCCTCAACAAACGGCAGGTTTCACGCATGAGCTGCCACTGGCTGACATCATAGTTAAACAGCGGAGTACTCCTGTCCGCCTGGATAATCAAAAAATCGTTAATGGCCTTTCTCTGTTCATACAGTCGGTCCACCATGTGCAGGCTGGAATTCCAACGGGTGGAAACATCGCATATCATAGTGTGTTGGGGGAGGCCGTTCTGCCACTGCAACTCGAGGAGGGTGTTCCTGGCTTTGTAGGAATGGATGAAGTGCATGCACAGTTTCCTGGCCATTTTCAGAATCTTCTGAAGATCGGTGGAAGACTTCAGGAAACTTTTCACAACCAGATTGAACACATGCGCCATGCATGGCGCATGGACCATCCCTCCTCGGTGCAGCGCGGACACCATGTTACTCCCATTGTCTGTCACCATGGTTCCGATTTGCAGTTGGCGCGGAGAAAGCCACACATCGATTTCTCGATGCATGATGCGGAGCAGTTCCTCCCCTGTGTGACTTCGTTCGTCGAGGCAAGCCAGGTGTAGAACTGCGTGACACCGCTGTGCCCTGCACATGTGGTATGATGGAGCAGTACTTGTGGAGGCTGAGATGGTGGTGGTGGTGGAGGAGGAGGAGGCGGACATTGGCGCAGGAGCCGCAGTTTGACAACGTGGAGGAGAAAGCGGCGTCTCCTGTCCAAGTTGTTGGTGTGGCTGGGCAGGAAGCACATTCACCCAATGGGCCGTAAAGGACATGTACTGGCCCTGACCGTAGTTACAGCTCCAGATGTCCGCGCTGCCGTGCACCTTGGAACAAACCGATAAGCTCAAGGACTGGCCCACTTTCTGTTCTATATATTTGTTCTATATATATAAGTTCTGGTACTGCCTTTTTGGAAAAGAAATTACGGCTTGGAACTCTCCATCTCGGCTCGGCACAAGCCATTAGTTCTCTGAATGGTGCAGAGTCCACCATTTGGAAAGGGAGGGACTGCAGTACCAACAACTTGGACAGGAGCACGGTCAGCTGCTGCACCTTAGGATGGTTGGACGCATACTGTTGTCTCTTTGCAATCGCCTCGCTGAACGACTGCTGGTGCCATGAGTAGCGAGGAGCAGGAGTATCTGGAGCGGGAGATGATGGCAAAGAGAAACAGCTCCCTTCTGCAGAGGTGGTGGAGCCTTGACTGGCTGCAATGGCATGCGTGCCCTGCTGCTGCGGTGGCAGGATGGACCACCACATCTGAGCCACGTTTCTCCCAGGCCACCGGATGGTGACGCTGCATGTGTTGACGCAGGGCCGTGGTACCAACGTTAGCTCCCTGGCCACTCTTCACTTTCTCCCCACAGATTCTACATATACCCATATTCGACTCCTCTGGTGTCTTAGCAAAGAACTGCTACACCGCTGAGTAGCTGATTTTACCGCCAACTCTCCGCACTGAGTGACTACTGCCAACGCTGCCTCGCTGAGCCCCTGTGCCGCTACTTTCTTGGACCTGGGAAGCGGGTTTTCTACCCCGTGGCCGCTTGGCACTCGACCTCACACTGCTGCTACCCTGCTGACTCACGGCCACACACTTGCTGGCTGCGCCGCTGCCTGACGCGTAAGCTGATTCCCTATTCTCCTGACGATGATGAAGCCCTTGCTTCACCCGGCTCCCAAGTGCGGTCGGCTACATCATCATCTATTTGTGTTTCATCGTCACTGCTGTCCTCATCACCGGTCTTGGTATGCAGAGGCTGACCCCTCACAACATGACCTCCCATGCCACTCTCCACATCTATACTTTGCCGTCTACTGCAAGAAGCAGGGGATATTGGCCCCATTTCTTCCCTTCCAAGTAGCTGCTGACTGCCCTCCTCAAATTGTTTATCCTCGCTATATAGTGGCGCTAAGCCCAGACCAGATAGTAGATCTCTGGCTGAGGGAACCGGATGAGACAGAGGTGGGTTGAGAACAGGTGAGGGCCGCTGACCCGTTCCTGGGCCATGTCAACTAAGAGTTGTGTCTGACGATCCCACCGACTCTTGGCTGGGGTTGGCAGATGTCATCTGGGAGGAAGTGGATGACCTAGTCAACCAATCAAGAACCCTTGGGTTGCTAGTCAGCACACGGCCGCTAGATGACAGCGGCAGTTGTGGCCTCACCAAGTGACCACTGCTGCAATGTCCTCTTGCTGTGCTGCGACCTGGGCCTGCTCCAGGTATGTTTGTGCCACTGCCAATCGCAGGTGAAGAGCCTGCCACCTCTCTGTCTGACATACTGTTTGTTCTAAAATGTACAGACACTGTTTGATGAAGATATCTGTATATGATAAATACACAGCCTGTATTTGACTCCAAATGAACTTGGGTAACCCTTGGATATAAATTGCACTCCACAAATGGGCAGGAAAAATGTACTTGTTTGTGCCGTTTAAAAACTCTGTGTATTTTACTGAATATAAAAGCACAAACAAGCTTAATTAACCTTCAGATATGAATTATGCTACAGAATTTCTTCTGTGGTGGTGAAAAACAAAGTTTCTTTTACTGAGTACAACTGCAGAAAAATACTTAGTTAACCCTTGGATGTAAATTGCGCATAAAAATTGAGTAGCCAAAAACTACCAGCTTTGTAGCGTGTTACAATGGCGTGTATTTTACGGTACACAGCAAGAGAAAAACTTGTAATTAACCTTCGGTTGTGAATTATGCTACAGGCAAAATGTCTTTTTTGCCGGTGAAAAAGACGGTTTATTTTAGTCACCACAGCAGCAGAACAACGCTTAATTAACCCCTGGATGTAAATTGCGCAAAAGAATTAAGCAACCAAAAACTACGAGCTTTGTAGTGTGTTACAATGGCGTGTATTTTACGCTACACAACAAGAGAAAAACTTGTAATTAACCTTCGCTTGTGAATTATGCTACAGGAAAAATGTCTTTTTTGCCGATGAAAAAGACGGTTTCTTTTAGTCACCACAGCAGCAGAACAACGTTTAATTAACCCCTGGATGTAAATTGCGCAAAAGAATTGAGCAGCCAAAAACTACCAGCTTTGTAACGTGTTACAATGGCATGTATTTTACGGTACACAGCAAGAGAAAAACTTGTAATTAACCTTCGGTTATGAATTATGCTACAGGAAAAAAAATTTTTTTGCCACTGAAAATGACGGTTTCTTTTAGTCACCACAGCAGCAGAACAACGCTTAATTAACCCCTGGATGTAAATTGTGCAAAAGAATTGAGCAGCCAAAAACTACCAGCTTTGTAGCATGTTACAATGGCGTGTATTTTACGCTACACAACAAGAGAAAAACTTGTAATTAACCTTCGGTTATGATTTATGCTGCAGGAAAAATGTATTTTTTGCCTGTGAAAAAGACGGTTTCTTTTAGTCACCATAACAGCAGAACAACGCTTAATTAACCCCTTGATGTAAATTGCGCAAAAGAATTGAGCAGCCAAAAATGAAGTGGTATTTGTATTTTAAAAACGCTGTTTCTTTAAATGAATACAACAGGAACAGGCTTAGATCCCCCTTGGATATTCAATGTGCTGTGAGCAGATAGCATTAAAATGTATATGCAGCTGCACTGGACGCACACTGGACTTCAGATCCAATACCCCACAAAATCAGAAATAGAACGTTAAGAGAAGCAGTCTGAGACAAGCTGTGGCACCCCCCAAAAATTGCTGTATAAAAATGAGTTCTTTAGTAAGAGATATCATTAGCAGCCATGGCAGCACCTTCCCTAATCAGTACAGTGAGAGCGGTATGAGCTCCCAGCGTCGCGCCCGGACTTATATAGTGCGGTGACGTCACAGAATCCCGCCAGTCTCTGATTGGCTTCATCTCTGCACATGTCATGTAGGCTATGCCCTTCTTCCTCCCAGAGTTCTTTGCCCGATGTAACGCCATGTACTCGCAGCCATTTTATCAATCAAAAGCACACTTCGTTCATGTGAAGTACCCCAAACTTCGATTTCGTTCCAAACCGAAGTTTTCCTGAAATTCTAAACGAATTCCACTTCGTTAAAATCAATTCGCCCATCTCTAGTCTCAGGCAAGTGTTGAGAAATTTCCAGATCCCGAATCAAACACTTTCTCTGTGGCAGCGTTTTCGGTCGGGGTGCAGTCGTGATACAGTGCGTAGTGGCTGCCACTGTCATTCATATTCCAAATTTTGGTTCAGAAGTGAGATGTGTCTATATGACTGGATATGTTCGGTGTCCCTGCCACGCTTCAGAATTAAGAAGGTTTCCGATGTATAGAAGTCTGCAGACGTGATATTTCCCCCAAAAATTCCATCAAGGTATTTTGTGAGGCACGGAATAATTGCGGGTTGTAACATTTTGAAATATTCTGCAGCGAAGCCACCAGGCCCCAGAGATTTGTTGTTGGGTACATTTTTTATAGTCTTGTCTACTTCTTCTGTTAGGTCTATTTTCAAGAGTTTCCTTATGTTTGAGGGGAATTTGGGCAGGGTCAAAGCTATGTATTTCTGACATGGAGCACGAAATTCTTTCAGGCAGCCAAGGAGTGAACTATGTCTGCCTGCAACCACTCCTAGAAAGGTGCACTTACTGCATATTGTTGGGGTCGATTTTTCTGTCAGAGCTCTGTAGGCTCAAAAGTTATTATTTGTCATGATAGAATATTGTTCCTTTTTATGCCTCTTAGTAAGCCTTTTTTCCAACCTGCTGCCTGAGATAAGTTTTATACTTTACCCATTTTAGCTTGAGACACAAGTACCCTTGTGTTATTGCAATTTTCAGAGATGCTGATATTCCGAATGTAGATATCTGTAGAACTGTCTAAAAAAATGCTGTAAACTCTGCAATATACTTTTATCCAGAGTATTATCAGTTTTGTACTAAGCTGAGCTTATAGTGATATGCCCTTGATTTCTCTCACTCGACTATTCAACTTCTAAAACAAAACATATTTTGTTGAATTGGAGGATATATAAATGTTATGTTCTGTTAGCTGAAGTTCTAATTTATGTTCTCATTTATCTAAATTTAACAATTTTCTTGGAAAATTTAAATAAAGTCCTGAGAAAAAGCAAGAAGTAAGTTATATTTCTATTGAAGTAGGAATTAAAAAGAAATGTTTGATATGGTAAATAACAAGCACATAATGGGTTTCAATGGGATATGGTAATAAGAACCACAAGGAAAAAGACCATGCTATAAAAAATGAAAAGAAAAGAAAATGTGAACCTAAACTAGAGACAGAAAGTAAAACAGTACAACATAGGCCTATTTAGGGTTCACTGGGTGTTCAAAGCTTTATATTTTCAAAGTATAAAAAGCAGTAAAACTATATTATAGACGTAAAAGAAATACCATAAATGTTATCAGTAAAGACATAAATGGATATAAGAGTAATAGGCTAAATGTGCCTGCCAACCAAATGTGTGCATTGTAATTTTAATAGAAACTAACCTTAGGGAAAAAATATATCTATTGTAATTATAAATACCTTATCAATTACAACTTAAATGGACAACACAGATTCCAAAAAAATGTTTAGAAAACCTAAAGTGTTTATTTGTTCAGTTTATGTTTTTTCCAGTCCACTACATAAGACACTTTATGTGGTATTAAATTATATGGTTAAGAACTGTTACAGCTATTGGTGACTTTAACTAATCAACAAAATACACAATAAATATACTGTCCATTAAGCACCACTTAATTAAAATTGCAATTGGTTATTTGCTGTGGCCATTTTTAAATATATGCTGCTATACCATTAGCACTGGTTGTAGGTATATGTAGATTTTAGTAAATATTTGCATAACCATAATGGATTTACTATTTTTTAACCTCATTTTAAAAATATCTATATTGGTCGTATTTTGTTAACTTGACTAAGTATGTAAAATAAGGTTTATAGTATTTTCCCAAACATATAGGCAAGTATTTACCAACCAGTAGCTGATCAGTCTCATTTATGTGGCTACCTCACAGTTGTCAAGAAGAGACACTACTTGTTTGACAACAGGCAAGTCAGAAAATTATTGAAATATTTCTCCACAGTCAATCATACTATTGGTAGATGACAGAAACCATATACAGTAATTAAGGCACATGGCTACTAGGGCCTATTGAATGCACTACCAGTCGCAGGACATCTTGATGTCGCTTGAATTTTTCCATGTTGCTGTCAAGTTACTATTTAGGTATCCTGATCAGTTCTTAAAAGTATCATAGAATACTTTTTTGAGAGGTTTTTGGTGCTACATGAAATGTCACTATCTTATAATAGAATGTAATACATTTGCAGTTGTTATTACAAAAGTATAAAAAATATCATATCGGTGGGGCACTGACTCCCTTACATGGGTCTGAGCTGTTGTAACAGGCTCAGCTGCAACCAAATCTAAGACAATGTAAGTGGTAAATAATAATAAAAAAAACCTTTATTGAAATGCATTAAAATCTCTATAAACACCTCATAAATATTCTCCTGACATGTAGTTCTAGCACTCAAATCAACTCTTTATCCTGTACTCTTTTTGAGATAGAGCAATATATGCCCCACCGGTCTCTGGACCAACATAAATTACTACAAGGACCCCAAGAATAATTAATAATAGCAATATTTATCATAATAATCATTTCATGTTATATCCATCTGATGAACTCACGGTTTTGTAGTATGAAAGTGCATCGTATCCAAGGCATGTATTCCAAGGTCCAAGAAGGTCCAAACAAGCTGGAAAAGGATAGGCACAAAAAAATGAAAAGCCTACTCTCAATCTATACAAGGTGGGAATACCGCACCAAAGGGGACGATCCCACCTATCGGTGGCTTGCCCTATATCACAAGTATGTCTAGTACGGACATGCATTTGATGTTTTGGGACGCATTGGATTAGGCGCCCGGTATGTGATATCATGCCTGAGTAATGAAGTATATATATCCTTTACACGGCGATGTTATCTTTAATCTGGGACACACTTGATGTGCGCATGCGTCCAGCACTTCCTGGAATAGATGGTGGCAAGCATATGGAACGCATAGTAACTTAGGGCGTATGTGCACAGGATGTGCACGACCAGAGCCGGAAGTCTTTTGGCATTTCCACGTGTTGTAACCGGTTTCTTGCTGACATCCAGAAGTAAGGAGATATTTGCGAACATAAGTGCTAGTCATTGATTGTGTTTGTATTGGCATCTCATTTGAGCGGAGTTATTAGTGTATATATAAGGATGAATGAATGAATTCTTCGTAGTCCTCCTCTATCACTCCATCAAGTGGCTACCACCTGTTTATCACCACCATTTTGGTAACTATCTCTCCAATTCTGTACCTATGTCCCCTGAGGAACCAGCATTTGCTGGGGAAACGCGTCGGGACTTTGTTTTAAACGTTCCTTATTAGGACGTTACCAGTTCTAGGACATATATATATATATATATATATATATATATATATATATATAATATATTTATTTTTGAGTCCTGGATATTGTGTATGATGTGAATCTGTCCACACTGGACATACTTATGATATAGGGCAAGCCACCGATAGATGGGATCGTCCCTTTCGGGGCGGTATTCCCACCTTGGATAGGTTGAGAATAGGTTTTTCATTTTTTGTGCCTATCCTTTTCCAGCTGTTTGGTCCTTCTTGCACCTTGGAATACACGCCTTGGATGTGATGCACGTTCATACTACAAAAACCGTGAGTTAATCAGATGGATATAACATGTAATGATTATTATGATAAAATATTGCTATTATTAATTATTGTTAGGGTCCTTGTAAAAATTTATGTTGGTCCAGAGACTGATCTCAAAAGGAGTACAGTATAAAGGGTGGATTTGAGTACTAGAACTATATATCAGGAGAATATTTATGAGGTGTTTATAGAGGTTTTAATGCATATCAATAAACATTTGTTTTTTATTATTTTCTGGGATTTGATTATTTTGTGAGCTGTTGTTGAATAGTCCTGGTTCCCTGTCGGTGTAATAGGAGTGTCCAAAATAAGTGGTACACAATTAAAGGCATACCTCAATTGTTGGAGCACCACATATCCTTCAGTCAGCTGATTGGTGCCAGGCCACTAACTGATACATATGACACTTTCTAAGAGTAGGGAAACTATATCACAGTTTCAAATAAAGTTAATTAATGCATTGGGGCAGATTTATCACTTTCACTCTTTGTTCTTCAAGTACTGCCTGATAAATGAAAGGGCACACATGATATTCAAGTGAGGCTCAGTTAACAGTATTAGTAAAGTCCAAATTGCAATATAAAACAACGAAGTAGTGGATCACACTACATTACATTCACTGCGTTTCTATGGCTTCATTTTTTTCAACAAGGGCAGATTGGAAAAAGTCTAAAATAAAGAGATGCATATTTTGTGTGACTCCACGCTTTCTTAGCCCTCTACTAGTGCATCTCAAAAACATGTAAAATCATCAATAAGTTCATTTATGTTCATAATTCAAATAGAGAAAGCCCATATAGATTCATTACACACAGAGCAATATATTTGAAGCATTTATTTCTTCTAATGTGGATGATTATGGCTTACAGCTGATGAAAACCCAAAATTCAGTTTATCAGAAAATTAGAATAAGACCAATCAAAAAATGAATTGCAATGCAGAAATGTTTACCTACTGAAAGGTATGTACAGTATATACACTTCATACTTTGTTGGGATTCATTTTGCATGAATTAATGCAGCAAGACATGGAGGTGATCAGCCTATGGCACTGCTGAGGTGTTATGAAAGCCCAGGTTGATAGTGCCATTCAGTTCGGCTGCAGTGTTGGGTCTGGTGTCTCTCATCATAGATCCTTTATAGGGTTTTGGTCTAGTGAGTGTGCTGGCCAACAAAGCACAGTGATACTGTGGTTATTAAACCAGATATTAGTATTTTTGGCAGTGTGGGCAGGTCTCAAGTCCTGCTGGAAAACGAAATCAACATCTCCATAAAGCCTGTCAGCAGAGGGAAGCATGAAGTGCTCTAAAATTTCCTGTTAAATGGCTGCGCTTACCTTGGACTTTATGTAACACAGTGGACCAACACCAGCAGATGACATGACTCCTCCAACCATCACTGACTGTGGAAACTTCATACGGACCTCTCCATTCTTCCTCCAGACTGATTTCCAAATGAAATGTAAAATGTATTTATTTTTTTTACATGCACTAGTATATACCAAGATATCAGTAGGATCAACTTGTGGGGCTAACATAGGCATAACATTTTTCGAGCCAAAGCATGGAGTGGGTTCAAAAGGAACAGAAAATATAAAAGAAGGACTAATATGTCTCTCTCCTAGTACAACCACTGCTCTGTCAAAAACCACTCTTACATATATCAAAGACACAGATAAATTATAATTAGACTGTAAGGACATTTCTATCATTCGCCCTGAAGCATCCAAGATGTTGGTCTATAAGATTCTTTTTGCTTCTCTTTTTAGTAGCAATGTATAATGTTTACTATTGGCTTGTGGTGCATCAGCATGTTTGAACCCTGCAAATTAAAGGTTTCTCATATAAAAAATCTAACATAATTGTTCAATCACGGTGAATCCCTATATATTTTTATATAGATAACATAATGTGTAGTTTTACCTATATAAAAATGACTACAAGACATCCTTTATGTTCCTTCTATGTTTAAACATAACTAGTGGTTAATAAATGATTTAGATAATGTTTTTACATCTATTAACTGGGATAAAGAGAAGAGGAAATATGGCATACGTGCCAAGCAAGAACACATGTGTTAGAAAAAGTAGGCAGGGATTAATTGTTGGAAAAAGGACACATGATTCAAAGGTGTTGGAGATTAATAGAAGGTTTTGCATGATTTTCTACCATGTTGCAGATTAATCAACAAGTAGTGTACTCTAAGAATGTATCTTGCCCACTCTACTTGGCTTACTGTTTACATGGTCCTTCACTAATAATTAGTGTTGAGCGATTTTTATCGACAAAGTTGAAATCGGCAAGGTTTTTATGGTGATCGAAATTTCCAGATCATGCGATAATTAAGGTTAAAATCTGTGCATCATCTATTAAGATCGCGCCTTTTTCGGCGCTTCCTGTATTTTTGGCGGCCCGCAAATGAATTACAGAATTTGAGCAGGGTGAGATGTGTGTTTCGACGTCATGACTGGGATGTGTATGGTTGCGATTGGCTGGAAAAAAATCACATGACCTCGTTTTAACATAGAACAGCGTTTCCTGTTCAGCCTCAGTGTCTCTCAGCGTCTCATAGGAATAGGACCTGCGCTCTGCCTGTGGCCAAACAGCTCAGCGAAATTAGTCTATTTCTGCACAGAGAAACCTCTACTATTTGCTATGATCCTTCCAATTTAGTTTTGATTAGAGATTTGAACATTTATGAAATTTAGCTAGCGAATTTTAAAACACCATCTACCGCTGTAAATTCACGGCGGTGGGAGCAGGGGGGGGGGGGGCCCGCGGGCAAACACAGACAAGCTCTATCTATAAAGAACACTGATAAAGTTCACCAAGACTTAGTGTAGACTTGTAGTGGAATATCTTTATTAAATTAACAGTTTGCTATTGAAATATTTCCTGGATATTTTGGGGAGCCTGAACTTATATTGGATAACATCATTTCTAGTAACTGCAGGTCTCTTTGTTTAGCTTTCAAAACTCCACTTTTATTATCAGTATACATTTCAGATAGGTGTTCAATTTTACCCATTACACCTGTGACTGTTGATATATCCAAACCCCTTGAATTACACTACCGCCATCTTGTAGTCATCACAGGTTGTTTGTTGCCAAAAATACCGTGTATCGTACGAAAAACATCACAGTTACGTGTTTTTTGACTTTTGCGCACCCAGCAACTGTTATTGAAAGCAGCATCTACGTAAAT
>JAODAL010064842.1:0-18504 GCA_025379985.1 Phyllomedusa bahiana
GGCCCACAGAAGCGACAAAAAAGCGCTTGAAATTTTAGATGACCCCTTGGGCTGGCCGGGGAGGGAAAGGCTTTTCTGGGAAAGAAATGCCTGCTCGGGGGTCTGGTATTGGGGCAGGCCCGGGGCAAGAACGGGCAGAACCCATCTGTGCCCCCCCAACGGAAAGGCAACCTTTCCAAGCCAAAAACCCTGCCTTTTCCGACATTAGGGTTTTTGGGTTTGGGGTGGGGTTGGGGTTTAAATGTTTCTTCTGCTCCCAAACCGGAAAACAGAAGGCTGGTGCTAGACTGGCCGCTGAAAGGCTTTCAGGACAACAAATGGGGGGAGGGGAAAAGGGGGGGGATGGGGGCCCCTGGTGGGGCTGGGGGTACTCGGGGCGAAAGGGGGAGGGTGAAGCCGGAAACGAACCCCCGATCATGACTCTTTAGAGACATGGGCAGCGTTTAAACCCTTTGGGGGTGGCGGAGGAGGACGGAGACAGAGGGTGTGACCCGTGGTTTGGAAAACCCCGGCGTCGGTTTGGCCTTTTTTTTGGGCCCAATTTTTGCCCCATTTCAACTCATGCCTTCGCTGCATGTGATAGACCTGTTTGGGGGTGGTTAACCACCAAAAGGTTCTTGCCTCTAATTTTATTCCTTTTTCGGCAAAGGCGGCCCAAAAAAGAAAATCGCTGGGGGGGGGAAACCCGAGGCCAAACTCAAAGAAGGCCCCGGGGTTGGAGGGGCCTGGACCCTTTTGACGGCGATCAAACGAGGGGGCGGGTTTTGCGAGACCGGGGTCCCCCCGGGTTTAAACCGCGCCCTTTTCACCGCCCTCCCCTTTTTGGGGGCGGAACCCGTACGGGCACTAACCCCCCCTCGCCCTTCCCCCCGTCCAGTGAAGAAGCGCTCGCCCAAACAAATTCGCGAAAAGAACCAACCCTTGGATCCGCCCAAAGGTCCAAACACAACATCAACCAGGTGACCTTTGTCGTCCCAATTCTTTCATCCAGGAGCGCGGGGGTACAAGGGAAGAGGGGCGCAAAAGGGGTTGCCGACGGCCCGGGGTTTTTGGGCCCATTGAAACCCGGGTTTCCTTCTCCCCCTCTTTAAAGGCAAAAGTAACTGGGGCGCAAGCAGAGAAAAACAACCTCTTTTGGCCTCTTAACTTTTTAACATTCCTTCGACCCCCCAAACCCCATTTTTGTTTATCAAAGAGGTCTTTAGAAAAAAGGGTTATCCACAGTGGGGGGGTAAAAAGAGGTTTACAAATTTTGGGGTGCTTCCTGGGTTTGGAAAGGGTTTTCGATGATGCTTTTATGACACTTTGTGGCCCTTACTGGGAGGCCCAGGAGGTTTTTAAATGCTGGGTGCGGTTTTCATTAACCATGAAGGACAGATTTGGGGACGCAGTTCGTTACTGAGATTTACAGGGGCCCCCCACCCAGGGATGACAGGCCTGAGGGACTTCCCAAAGACGAAAACCCGCTGGGGAAGCGTGTTTGGGCGGCCCCCACGGAAGGGCAAACCCCCTCGTACCTTTTACCTCCATGCCTTTCCCCCCTCTTTGCTCGCTTACCACCTAAATTTTTGCTCCATGTTCAAAATATAAAAAAATTTTTAGAAGGTATGGAAAGTTTTGGAAAGCTCTTAATTAAAAAACCCGGGAAATCACAGGGCCAAAATTTTCAAAAACCCCCAAATCAAAAAAAAAATTGCTGGGTTCCCAAATTTTAAATGCAAAGTAGATCATCAAAAAAAGCTTGACTGACCCCAAAAGGGGGAAAAAAACACCCGTTTTGGAAAAAGGGATACGGAAATTAAAAAAGGAATTTTGGCACCTTTCAATTCACCTTGGTGACTACAAAAAATTTCTGTATTTAAATTTTAACCCGCAAAAAAGATCTACAACAAAGCCCGTAGTGCGCCAAAGTTTAAAAAACCCCTATCTTAATGTTTTTCGGATAATAAAAAGGTTTTTTTTTGGCCCCAAACAATTCACCTGTGGGGACTACAAAAAAAGCTTTATTCAAATTTAATGCAAAGAGATCCCATCCCAAAAAAGGGTGGCCGCGGCAAAAAAGAAAAAAAAAACGTATCTGAAAAATTTTTTCGGATAATAAAAGGGGATTTTTTTTGGGACCTATTTAATTCCCCGTGGTAACTACCAATTGCGGATTTTAAATTTAACTGCAAGGTTTTGGGCCTTTTCAACAAATCTGGACTGGGGAAAAAATGCAAAAAACCCCGTATCTGTAATGTATTTCCGATAATAAAAGGTATTTTTTGGCACCTATCAATTCACCTGTGGGACAAAAAAAATTTCTGGGATTCCCCATTTTAAATGCAAGGGGGCCCCCAATGAACAAAACGTAATGCCAAAAGTGAAAAAACCGATTTTGTTTAAAGTTTTTCGGGTAAAAAAAAGGTATTTTTGGCACCTTTCAAATCACCCGTTTGGGGACTTACAAAAAATTTTCTGTATTTACATTTAAATGCAAGGATGGGCCAAAGAACAAAGCCCGTAGTGCGCCAAAGGGGAAAAAACCAAAAATCTGTAAATTTTTCCCGCTAATAAAAGGGAAATTTTTTGGCACCTTTCAATTCACCTATGGTGACTACAAAATTGCTTTTTATTCACATTTAAGTGCAAGGGGGCCTCAATGACAAAGCTGATGCGCAAAAGTGAAAAAAAAACGATCTGTAAAGTATTCGGGAAAAAAAAAAGGGATTTTTTTTGGCCCCCTTTTTCAACCCGTTTCTGACCCACAAAATTTCTGGTTCCAATTTAAATGCAAGGTGGCTAAAAACAACAAAACGGAATTTGGGGAAAAAGAAAAGAAAACCTAACTAAATGAAAACGATTTAAAAAAAGTTGGGGTTTTTTTCACCTAAAAAAAGGACCTGAATTTTCTAGAAAAGATGTGTTTCCCCAATAAAGTTCACTTTCCCCCAAAAACCAGGGAAAAATTTTTAATAGAAACACTTTTAATAAAAAAAGCTATTGCAGTTCAATTTTCTAAAACTTTAAACTTGGGGGAAATTTAACCGATTTTTTTAGGCTTTTTCTTTTGTTCCGCCCCGGGGCAGGGCCCCCCCCCCCTTCCCCCTGTGCTTTACAGCGGAAAATGCTCCTTTTAAAAATTCCCCCCCCCCCCCCCCCCCCCCCCCCCTCACCAAAATACAAAAAATCTTCCAATCTTTTGATCTAACTAAAATTCTAAGGGCCCAGCTAACATTTGAGCTTTCTCCCGTTTAAGAAATAGAATAAAATTTTGCTGAGCGGTTTTGGGCCCCCGGCAAGCGCACATCCTACTGCTAGAATTTCGGGGAAAACACTGATCAAAGAACAGGAAGGGCTGTTTTTATGTAAAACAAAGGGCATGTGATTTTTCCAGCCAAACGCAACCATACACATCCCAGTCCCCTGACTCACCCACAAAATCGCACCCGCTCTTTTCGAAAACTGAAATTTTCTGGCCGCCAAAATTACAGAAAGCACCGAAAATGGAGCGATATTAATAGATGATGCACAGATTTTAACCTAAATTATCGCATGATCTAAAAATATTGATCAACATAAAAACTGTGCCGATTTCAACTTTGTCGATAATAATCGCTCAACACTACTCCTGGAAGAGTGTTTTGCCAACTATTTGTGTGGGGTCGTATACGACTTTAAAGAAGGCAACATCCAATGCTTTATTTACTTTATTATATGAAGAATTCAATGATTACATAAAACTACAAGAAGATAGTGTGATATTGTATATACTTTTACATAATATAGATTATAAAGGCAAGGCACGCATAATATTGGTTACAAAGGCAAAGCACGCATAATATGGATTACAAATACTTACATAACACCTATATATGGGTCAAAGCGTCATCAGGTATCTTATAAGCATCATCTATCGGCATCAGCTGGTAAACACAGGCCAGCGAAGATAGAGAGATAAACCTGAGCTCAACACCGTGCATGGGTGCCCCCATATACAGGTCCAAGCTTCACCAGGAATCTTATCAGCATCATCTATCTGTAACATCAGCTGGGAGAAGCGGACAGCGAAGATAGAGAGATATACCTGGGATCCATACTGTGGTGGCGAGGCGTCCCTCTATAGCCAACAGGTTCAGCTACTTCTAACTATGCAGCAAACTTTCTCAGCTTATATCTTACTTGAAACAAATGCCTGCGTAGCCAAAGTGTTACGCAATCTGACAGATCAGTACTTTTCCAGTATAAGGCCAGTTCTTAAGAGGTTAACCTGGCACTGGAAAAAACCCATGACTTGATGCTGAACACCCCCGAACCATGAACACCTGGGTTCCCATGATTACTCTCTAACCATGCCTGGTAGTATTATCTCAGTTACAGCGTTCCCAAAACAACGAGGCCCTGATAACAACTCTCTGTGTCAATATGCACTGTTTCTCACTAACATTTACCAGTAGTTAGGAAATTTACAGCTTAAGATCTATTATTCTTAAAGAGATACTGACAATATGGATTGTGGATGGTCAATAAATCTCTTAGCACTACAAACAGCCCTTTAAACTCAACTACAACAACTGCATTGGCTTAAAGGGAATCTGTCACCAATTTTTTTATTTGCATATTAAAACAAGACTCTTATCCATATTCTTTTCTTCTTAGCCGTTTTTATTTTCTGATTGTAGATTATTTATTTCTGTCTTCTGTATATGATTATGGGGGTGGCCATCTTGCCTGAGCTGCTTTTAGCAGCATTTAGAGAGATGCTTTACAGCAACTTCATGCACATAGCAGCCTGTGAACAGGATCAGTCCCATTGACTTCTATAGGAGAGTTTTCTAGGCATGTTATGTGACATGGGAAGAAGTCAGTGTGCAGGGAGGGAAAGAGGGGGAGCTGTGACACCTCCATACACATTGGTGTCACCTTTCAGTGTAATCCAGCTTTTACTGATAATGAGGAGACTGCTGAAAATCTTTCTCTACAGAACAGGAAGTGTTAAAATATTGAAAGCTATATGGACAAAAAGGAATGTGTCATCAGAAAATGATCTATTGTATAACTCACGTATGTTAAAAAAAAAATTTAAGTTTATTTTATTTTCCATATCATTATTAATACTTTTTAAAAAATCATTAAATCTTGTACTTTTGACTTTGGCTAATAGGCCTAGTAATAGCAAGAAAATGATATAGGTGCACAGTGATGTAACCGCAAACAATTCAAACACAAAAACCTCTTAGCCGCGCTCTTCAAGCACTAAAAGGCAAACAATGCATATACTGTATGAACTATTTCAAATTGCATTTCTGCTACTTTTTGGACATATGAGATTCTAAGCGCGCATTTTTTATCACAACTGTGAGGGCCCATCCACCAAAGACAAGGTGACCTCAGTTCAGATGGGGACCTACACTATAGTATTCTCATCACGCTCAGTGGGGCAGATTTATCAAGGCATTTGTGGCAGAATTCTGGCTCAATTTGCGCCAAAAATATTGTCTTACAGGCTTTTCGCCACATCTACTATGTGTTTTAGACAGTTTCGAACACTTCTGTGCCTCGTCTAACAATGGGGGCGTGACCTCATAAAATGGGGCGTGGCTTAAAAGCAACAAAAAATGTGCCAGAATATTTTCACTGTTTCTGCCAACTTAATTGTGGTACAAACTTAGACTAGACAGTTCTAACCTGCACCAGACTTATCAATACTATGATAAATGTGGCACATTGTAAGACTATATAGTCTAACTTTATACTGTCTAAGAGTAAGGGTATGTTCACACGATGTACTGCGGCACGTACAGTCGCAGTACATCGTGTCTTTCGGGAGCTCGCACTGATCAGCGCGTACTCCTGCAGCATGGGGGGACAGACATGCAGTACTTGTGGCACGTATTCGCCGCAAGTAATTCACATGTCACTTATCTCCCCGCGCGTACAATATAATCGTATTGTACAAGCGGGGAGAGGAGGCGTAATCCAAAAGTTCTCTATGAGAACTATGGATTATAGTAATTCCGGCGCGCATCTCGCCCGTATTAGAGCGCAAATGAGCGGCGAAATTACCTCGTGTGAACATACCCTAAGACACTATTGATAAATTTGCCCCAGTATCTTGATTAACCTGTTTAAACCGTTTGTGTGGATGGTGCTCTATTATACAAGAGCTCTTCCAGGGGTCACCTAGAGAGCCAAACAACTCAAAATCTGGAGTGGAGTTGACCTTATCTCCACTCTGAAGCCGCATCTTCTCCGGGTTTTCCAAAAACAAACAGCAGAACAAATCTGTTTCAGCCAGTCTAGTGGCAGAGACATGCAACTTCCTGAAGCTGCTCTGTCACAATTAGTATAGGGGGTTTAAACAAACACCAAGGACGACATGTATGAACGGGGCTGCGCCAGATATCTAGCAACTTCACAGCCCGGTATCAGGCACAACCCCATTCACTATATTTTTAAATGTGCTGCACGCCATTATCAGGCGCATTACATAGCGCCCGCATCACTTTGTAATGTGCCCAATCTCGCGGGAGGCAGGCGCACTAGAACCTGCTTCAGTACGGCATTTCTAGGCGCATTACTGCTGGAACAGGTAAACCACTTTCAGAGTGGTTTACCTGAGCCAGAATTGTCATACAAGCGCTAGAATGAGCCTGATTTATGACCCGCTGTAGAGCAGGTTCATAAATCAGGCGCATTCTAGCCTATTATTATGCGCATGAAAATTTCATACATGCCACCCTAATTGTCTAATATCCATTGTGTAAATATGTGTGTGTGGTAGAACACAAGATCTTAGGTATGTACTCAGCACTACATAATATATGTATATCACACTTGTCGTGACGTATTCTGATTGGAAGCCAATATTCAAGCGTCATAATAATAATCTTTATTTATATAGCGCCAACATATTCTGCAGCGCTTTACAATTTAGAGAGTATAAGACAAAAAAAAATTACACAGTAAAAAGCTACTATTAGACACAAGGGGCGACATGTATGAAGCTCGCCACGTCGGAGTGCAAGTTTTCCAGCGCTCGAACGTGAAAGCTGCACCTTATGTATGTCGGCACCTGAGGTGCGCTCATACATGCGGTGTAGAGTCCGCCGCGCATCGCCAGTGTGTGAGGCGCAGTGCGGGGACTTAGGCGCAGTGCGGGACTGCGCCTAATATTCGCCATCCGAGGAGGTGCGCTCATACATGCGGTGTAAAGTTCACCGCGCCTCGCCAGTGTGTGAGGCGCAGAAGGGACTGCGCCTAACATGTATTCCGATTCGAGACAGGCTGGAAGTCAGCGAGAAATCATTAACATGGTCCGTGCGGCATGGGAGTATTTAAAAAAAAAAAAACGCTTTATTAGGTGTAAAACATTATCAGAAAAAGAGCTCAAACCTTCTAAAAAATAAAATAAATAAAATCACTTTCCAAAAATCAAGAACGACGTAAATCCAGGAATTTGGATATTGGAAAGTTGCCGGGATAAACAGTTTTAATTAAAAATTCATGTAAAGCGCTTCTCAAAAAACTGGTCGGCAAAAACAAGAGACAATCAGAATAGGAGCGACAGTGACCCATTATAAGCTATGAAGAACTATTGACCAATCAAAATCAAAGGCGGGACAGCTCAAAATACAGTAAAAATGCAGAGCCCTGATGAAGCCAGGTTAGCTGGCGAAACATGTCGGGAGGTCAGATATGACGTTTTAAATTGTGATTTCTCACCTCTGTCTAGAAGTGTCACCTGCTGCAGAGGGTGTCACAAGGGGGGCCTTATTTGTTCAGTGTCCATGAGATTGGGGACGAATGCCCTGGTGGTAGGCTTGGGATCCCTTACTGAAGCTAGTAATTTGCTATAGATATAAGGCTCTCCTGTTAATAGGTGGTGCTCCACCAGACTTGATAATAGAAAGGGAGTTATTCCCTCTTTTAGAAGCAAAAAGGGTTAAATATGAGGTGAGAGATCAGGTTTTTTAAATAGTGTGTATAGAGGTTAAGAGTTAGATATAATAAAAGTTACGTTTTAGTGTTTTACAGATAGAGAACTGATAGAGTTTAAGTTTGCCTACGGCAAAATAGTAAATATACCGACATGCATGAGGCGCAAATTTCACCAGAAAACTGGTGAAAATGTGCGCTCCGACGCGGCGAGATTCATACATGTCGCTTAAAGGGTCAATTCCATAGGAAGTCAGTCATCCTATCATGATGGTCTTAGGTAATGGGAAGAGAACCCAAGAGAAACCCACCTGAACATGGGAATAATATAACTCAATGCAGATATACCCCCTGATTGGATTCATCTGAAGAATGCCAGGGCTACAAGGCAAGGAAATGGCAAGGTGAATCCACTGTTTTTTTCAAATGTGGGTTATGCCAAGGATTGGAGTGTAAAAGGGTGGGGTGAGTAATGTGTGTATTGCTCTTTAAGAGGTTCTGGTCTCTTTCTAGTCTCAGCCATGGTTCTATACAGAACCTTTATGGTTAATTACTGGGCCAATCCTTGGCTGCGGTGGGATTTTTAAACTCTCCTGTGTCCTGTTTCCTTGCCTGTGATTTCCTTTTGTATCCTGGCTTGTGTCTGGTTGCTGTTTGGTTCTCTTTGGTTATTATCTTGGTTATTCTTCTGCCTGCTGAGTCTATATTGTGTGATCTCAATGTTGGACCTTGGCCCGCCTAACTCTGCTACCTTTCTGTATTCTGTTGTGTCTGTGCCTGTTTGGCCTCTGTTTTGACTAGGGCTTGCTCAGGATAGACATGAGTGCGGGGTCGCCCTTATCACAGCGGGTGCTCTGCTTAGGCAGGGTAAGTCATGGAAAGACTAGGGTGTTGCTGACAGGCTTCCTATTTTTCACCCTATTTTACTTCTATACAGGGATTTAGTCTTTGCTGCAGTGATGCCCCTCAATGCAGTCTTCTATTGCAACAGCTGATGTTACTTGCTCCGAAACAACAGGAGCAGCCTGCATGGCCATACAAGCTGAAAGTCAGAGCAGGTAACATTTAGTCATCATAGGCAACAGGTAAGTGTAAGCAAGGGATGTAGAGAGTAGTCAGGGAACAAGCAACGTCAGAACAAAATAATTAGGCCGTGTCCCCATGGCACAGGACAAATACCGGCCAGTTTATCCGTGATTAGTGCAGAAAAGCGCTCCCATCCTCCCATTGACATGTTAATATTCCGTCGGAAAACCAGTCGGAATAATGAACATGATCAATGTTTTTCGGACCGCCGGCGGTCTGAAAAACCGGCGGGCGGAAAACCCGTCCAGGGGGGACCACTGCACTGATTTTCCATAGAGGTCCATGTAAAAATTTGTCAGACAGTTTTCAAAACCGTCTGAAAAACCAGTTGCAAAACCGTGCCGTGGGGACAAGCCCTTACAATCTAAAAACAAAAAACCTCTACAGTTCACTATTGTCCAGAAATCTTATTGCTCAGGTAATAGGTGGCATGGGAGGAGCTCTTTAAGAGTAAAAAAGACAAATGCATACGCTGGCCCTTCAGATGCACAAGGCCAGCATTTTTTTGCTCTTCAGGACAGGAGGACAGCGGCATAAGCTATGGGCAGGAGCAGAGAAGAGGAAGACTACGGCAATAGCTATAAACGGATGCAAGATATAGAGACATAGGGTAATATTACTACACACTTCATCCACAAGCTGTCCATGCCAAGAAGCTTACTTCCGCTCATAATTATACCCGAAGGACCAGTTTTAGGTAAAGCTATGTTAACACGGCTTATTTCGGGGTGGTATTTGTGACGTCAATTTACTTCCACAAATACTCCCGAAATACGGTTTCAAATACGTGTCCACAAAGTGCAGCACGTATTCCGCGTTGTAAATGCACATTCCCCTTCTTATACTAATGGGGATTTCATTGGCAAAAAACGCCTCAATAAATGACAGGGGACTAAATTTTTAAAACTATCGTATTACATGGCGAAAATATGACGCTGAAATATGCCATCGTGTGAACGACGAGGCGTAATTTTACCTTGGAATCAACGTTAATCTAATTGTTCTTATTTGAATACGTATTTCAGACTGATTTGCGTGACGTATTACATCCGCAAATACGCCCGGAAATAAGCCGTGGTGTAACATAGCCAAATGGTTAAAAGGTCCTCAAGATTTGTTGTATATAAATTTTCTCTACAGCTGTGAATATCATCTCCCAAATTTATAGAGAATAAATTATATTGAAGTTAATGTATATGTATTGCATCCATCCTTTGTATTATTTTCATCTTATTTGTGTACAAAGCCAGAATTAGCAGGCTCAGCCTTGGGCCTTAATCATTTTACTGGTTTCGTAGTATGTGTGTAAGACTGATACAGTTTTTCGCAGACGGGTTTGGATTGAAGCTGGACAGCAGCCATGCACTTCTTCGAAGGCGTCTTTTGTCCAATTGCAAGGAGGCTTGACAGGACTGAAAGAGTTTCACTTTATGGAATGCGGAAATTCAGCATATTTACGTCCATTAACGAAGTAAAGCAAAGTGGCTAAATTTCTATAGAAATGTGAAGTTTTCCAGTGGTAATCGCAAACATGTTTTCATTAATATCTGCTTTTGTTTTCATGATTTATTGTACATATTTCGAAGAATGGTAGGTCCTAGAGGCCTGCTCTAAAACCTTCGGTGTTTCTATAGTGCCTGATTTACCTAAGTACTACAGTTGACAACTAACAGCTGAGATCGAGCTGGCTCCTTTCCTGCTGTAAATCTTTCAGACAGGCACAGCAATTAGTAGGCATGTGTTTAAAATGAATGTGGAGCATGCTGTCACACCGCTCCTCTCCCTCGTCTGCAACACCCAATAAGAATCGTTGGTCTGAGAGTTGTCATGGCATTTAGAATGGCTAATAAAAGCTTCTGTTTCCCCCCATGAACTGCTCCCCATAAATACATGCAAAAAACGTTTACAAAGCAATAGCGCCCTTTGGGTGGTCAAATACTGCTAGGAGGACTACATGTACACATTAAGGGTTTTAAAAGTATAGAAAATAAGTGGCAAAATATTAAAAGTTCAAATCACACCCTTTTAACCAGATTAAAAATAATAAAAAAATGAGTTAAAACATAATTAGTATTTGCGTTGCGTCCATAAAAGCCTAATATATTAAAATATAACATCCATTTACCCTGTATGGGCTGAAACACCTAAAACCAACCGAAACAAAAAATCCAAACACCAACACTGCTGCTATGTCTTTTGGTCATTTCACATCCCCCTAAAAATTGGAATATAAAAGCGATTTAAAAAATTGCAATTCATCACAAAAACAGTACCATTAAAAAAAAACGTCACTTAAGCCCCCAAAAACTGAGCCCTGTTACGGTCCCCCCCCACACCATGGTCCCTGTCCTGGACGCGCAGAATGTGTCCTTGTCCTTTGTTGGCACGCCCCTGTCCCTCCTGCTGATCCTCATAGCATGTACTTACACCTGTCCTCTGTCCTGCTCCAGTCCTCACTAATGCCATTGTTCTGTGAACACATCGTCCTTCTCATCCAAATTTCTTTGGTTTCCAGTGCATTATATGATTACTGTCTCTGTCAAGTGGCACCATAAAAATGTAACATCTTATCTCAAAAAAGAAAGCCCTCATACAACTATGTAGACAGAAAAATGAAAAAGTTATGGCACTCAGAAGGAGGGGAGAAATAAAAATAAAACATCAAAAAACTGCAGCATCATAAAGGCATTAAAGACTGGGGTAAATGGTAGAACTTAACCCTGTTTTAGCCAAGAATCAAGTTTTCATATTACTATGAACATAAAATGCATATTACCACCTATATCTGGCAACGGCAGGGGGGGGGGGCTGTGAGGCCCTGCTCTACCCGATTAATACATATAGGTGACATTATCTGTGTGCTTTTCAGCCAAGAAACTGGCACAGCCCTGTTCTCTAGATGTATGAGCAGGCACACTCCAAAATTAGGCGCATTTTGCAGCCCCCCCAGAACCTTGTAATAGGCCTGAGATCGAGGGGTGTTCTGGAGGCGTGTCGCACCACAACCTTATGATTCTACACATTTATGACTGTAGGACGGCAAAACTTGGTGCATTATAGCTGGAACTGGCAGACCTAGTTAACAACGGCCTACCTGATCCCGAGTTGTCGTGATGGAACTAGAAAGCGCTAAACCTATGACCCAATACTATACCAAAGATCACAGCAAATAAGAAATACTATGTTATTTTAAAAAATTTTATTTTTATTGAAAAATATTTTTCAAAGATTAAAAATATGTTAACAATATAGTACATCAAAGTAGAGAGGTTTGTTATATTTTTTAGTATGTTAATGTCACGTCAGAGGAGGTGCAGTGGACCCTGACTGCCACCCAGCCCACTGTCCCTATCTATTTGCCGTGCTGGCCTAGGTGGCAGACCCCAACTGGAAGACAAGCCCTATGCTACTACATGCGGGACCGTCAGGGAAATTCAGAGTCAAACAGTCTGAGTCAGTCACGGTGCAGGTACGTCAAAGCCAGAATCAGAAAACCAGAAATAACGTGAGCCAAGCCAAGGGTCAAACACACCCTAGATGGTAAGCGTACAGAATCAGAAGTCAGAAACGTAGTCAAGGAGCAAGCTCAGGTCTGGTAATCTGGAGTAAACAAGCAAACGAGAAAACCTGGGGAAGCGCAAGGGATAACCTTTCTCAGGCAAATACTGATTGAGCAGGTTTAAATGAGGCGCCCGGACCCCTCCCCAGCAGACGATTGGTGCGGCCTCCGGGCCCTCCTACTGGCCAGGGGTGCGTCACACCCTCTGACCTGATTAGAAGCCAGCTGTCACTCCTAGGCTCATCACCCGGCCTCTCCCCTGGGGTGTGTCGACTGGCACAGAAGGGATTAACCTCTGCAGCGCCTCGCTGCTCCACGTGTGTCGTGACAGTTAAAAAAATATTTTTCTATAAAATATATATTTTGTTAAATAATATGGTAACTTTTTATTTGCTGTGATCTTGTGATCTTTGGTATAGTATTGGTATCTATGGTTGGTCCACCTTGTATTTAAGTTTGCTATTGTATATGGTTCATAAATTTAGGCGCATTCTACACTGCTTTAAAGCTATTTAGAACTTACCTCTATGCGCCTAGATCATACGTCGCCCATGGTGTACTGTACATTTGCCATCCTTTGCTGATGTGTATTCTTCATAGACACAATCTGTATTAGTTTCTTGGCATTGTAGATTCCGAATCTGACAGCCATGACAACAGAACAGAACACTCTTTTTCTTCTCAATTCAGTAAAATAACATAAGGACATCTTTGTAAGCTCAGTAACATACCTCTACCAATGACTTCTGATGAGGGCTCTGACTGCTGGCTCTGAATAACGTATAGAAGATGAAGCCAATGGCGATGGCAATGAAAGCACAACATGGGAGCAACAACCAGACCGTGCACACCTGTACAAAAAAACATTGGTAAGTACAGACAATCTTTGATAATGTAATAAAACTTAGTTACGAGCACATGGCTAAATTAGTGTCCCTGCATGAATAATATGGGCCACAGCATGAAAACTGTCCTAGGTCAAAAATTCACTTTTTTGCCCATAGCATCCAATCAGAGCGCTCCTTTCATTTTATATAGTGCTCTAGAAAAATTAAAGGTGCGCTCTGAGGGTTTGCTAGGGGGCAAAAAATGAATTTTGACCAACAGTTTTCAAATGTGCCCCTTTTTATGTTGATTTGGTCCTTTCTAAAAGCTTGTTGTCACTCTTAGATAGGATCTGTTCGGGTCTTTTGCACTAAATATACGGCTCATGCACAATAGCTGCAGGTAAAATTTTAAAGGGGGTTGTCTCACTACAGAATTGTTTTTTATTTTAAAAATCTTGAAAAAAACAACACTTTGCATATATGTTCATTAACAATGTCCAAACCAATTCCTAATATCCCCTCTTGTAGGGGCTGCATCACTCCTCGGGTCGCTATACTACAGACCTGGTGATCTCTCCAAAGGGCTGCCAGCACTGGTTGCTAAGCTACAGACCGTTTATCTCTTCTGATAGCGCCAAAAGGTTGCTAAACTACAGGACCTGTTTGATCTCTCCTGATGGGCTCCAGCACGGGTTCCCATAACTAAAGACCTTTTTTGATCCTCCTGATAGGCTGCCAGCACGGGTTGCTATAGCTACAGCCCCTGTCAGTTCTCCTGATGGGCTACCAGCACGGGTTGCATAGCTACAGACCTGTCTTCTTGCAGCCAAAGGGAAGCCAGTAAGCACCTCCGAATTCAAAATCAAACCAAGAAAACGGGACTGAGGCAAGATGAACAATGTAGTGAGAAAACCCCCTTTAAAAGATGCTCTATGTAATGGCAGCTTATTACAGGAACAGGTTTGTTTTCCTATTAATCAAAAAGGCCAGTTTGTTAATAGCTACGAGTCTGCTGAATTAATTAGGAGAGCATTCCCCTGCCTCTCCCCACCTCTCCCTCGCCCCCTCGCAACACAGCACCCATCAATCACTAAAGAAGAGTGCATGGGGGAGGGCTCTTTCCATGCAAAAAAGAGATTCATAAATATCACCTATCTGCACAACATTGTATGGCCTTTTTGGAAAAAAAAGAGAAAGGGTCTGTCTGTAAAATCTGCTCTTACTCTTTTTTCAATGGGACACGAAGCCTAAGAATTCCCCGCCAGACTAAAATAGTTATAGGAAAGGGAAAAAGGGGCAAAAGCGCCACCAGCAGGGGCTTCCACAACCCAACTACCTCTGACCCTATCAAGCTGCATGACATACAAGTGTCCCCAGGACAAACGTTTTAATATGTAGAAGAAAAGCTGATTTTACAACTTTTACTACTACTAATTACTAATGGGATCATATATAGGTTATCTTATGTCTGGATGGATTCCTGGTCCACATAACAATATCTATTTTGAGGACTAATAATCTACAAAGGGAACCAATGTTAATGAGCACAGTATAATAATATATAGTATAATATTATATTGCACAATGTTTTTAGGGGTAGAAATAACATAAGTCAGAACTGGACAAACTGGACCACAAAGGGGTGCAGTGTATGCAAACCCTGCCCCAAAATCTTCAGTCTTGCTGGTTTAGGGGGAATTTCCAGTGGTCCAGGGGCGTTCCCAGGTCAGTCGTGGGCAGTTTTAGCCCTCATCTCCTGCCAAGTTGTGCAGATCTGCTATACGTTGTTAGAGTAAATATAGACATGCTGTCTATGCCTGAAGTGACTCCATTTTGTCTTTGTTGCGCTGTAATATTCTCTCTGTTGCTTTAAAGGGGTTGTCTCACTACAAGGATTGCTTTTTATGTTAAAGATCTTGCAAAAACAAATCACTTTGCAATATGTCCATTAATAGTGTCCTACCTATTCTGAGATATCTTGTATGGGCTGCATCAGCTTCTCAGGTCACTATAGCTACAGACCTGGCTTCTACTGCAGCCTTGTAGAAGCCAGTAAACACACCCCTGAATTCAAAATAAAACCATAGTTGCCAACTTTGAAATTGAAAAAGCAGGCAAAAATTTGCATGGACACGCCCATCTTGTCAGTTTGCCACGACCCTTCTAAAAGCCACACCCACTCCACCTAACTGCATAACGGCTTTGGAAAAAAGCCAGGTAGATGCCCTTATAGCCAGGTAGTAGCCCCCCATAACCAGGTAGTGCCCCTTACAGGCAGGTAGATGCCCCCTGGTAGCCACGTAGCTATCCCCTTGTAGCCAAGTAGATGCCCCCTTGTAGCCAGGTAGATGCCCCCTCTGTAGCCAGCTAGAGCCCCCTCTGTAGCCAGCTAGAGCCCCCTCTGTAGCCAACTAGAGCTCGCTCTGTAGCCAGGTAGAGCCAAATTTGTAGCCAGGTAGATGCCCCCCTTTGTTAGCCAGGTAGATGCCCCCTTTGTTAGCCAGGTAGATGCCCCCATTGTTGCCAGGTAGATCCCCCTTTTTTGCCAGGTAGATGCCCCACATTGTTGCCAGGTAGATGTCCCTTTGTTAGCCAGGTAGTGCCCCCTCTGTTGCCAGGTAGTGCCCCATTGTAGACAGGTAGTGCCCCCCATTGTAGCCAGGTATGCCCCCTCTGTTGCCAGGTAGTGCCCCCCCATTGTAGCCAGGTAGTGCCCCCTCTGTTGCCAGGTAGACCCCCCCATTGTAGCCAGGTAGTGCCCCCTCTGTTGCCAGGTAATGCCCCCCATTGTAGCCAGGCAGAGCCCCCCCTATAACTAATAAAAATAAAATAATAAAAGTCACTCACCTCACCAGGCTCCTGCAGCTCCGGACATCTCCCGGCCGACTGAGTAGTCCCAGCGTCGCAGGGGAGTGACCGCAGCTGCGCGTCACTTCCCCTGCGACACTGAGGTGTATGTACAGTGCTCACCGGCGCTGTACATACAGGGGGAGGAGGGAGCGATCCCTCCTCCCTCCTCCCTGCACAGCTGACTGACTGTGTGGCTGCGGCCGCACGAGTCAGTGAAACTCGCCGGGCGGGTGAGCGGCCGCTGCGGTCGCTTCACCTGCCTGTAGGAGCGGCCCGGCGGCGCCAGAGTAGCGCACCAGTGCGGGAGAGTTGGCATGTATGAATAAAACCAAGAAAACAGGACTGAGGTGAGATGAATCAATGTAGTGAGACAACCCCTATAAGATGTTTTCACACTGAAACTCAACTGTATTGTAGCCTTGGATTATTTTGCAGGTACCAAGTAGGAATACTGGTGGTAAATTCCTTTCACATGCACTGTTTTGAGATAAGCACAGATGTCCAATTGTGATGTCCAATTATAATTGGAAGTTGAGCTAGAATAACCTTGATTGATGCCATTCGGGCACCTGCAAAGTAATAAGATGCTTTTCATACAGTAGTTTGGCACATATAGAGGATTTATGTATTTTGTTTGAAGTTTAATTAATCTTGGACACTGTCCAGTAAGAAGTATGAATATTAATGTATACCAATGATTATTCATGCCCATACCGTAGGTGCATTGGTTAGCATGGGCTTGTCATTTAACCCTTTTACATCATGTAACAATTTGTCTATAAAATAAAGGCATTGGGGGCTTTGCTCCCACAGTGATTTTGAATCTCAACCTGTGACTCATCATTGCTCTCCCGCAGTAGCCAGCTGGTGACACCCAAAGATGTGACGCTTCTTGGAGTAGTAAGTATTATAACTTATTACTCTAACAAAGACATACTTGCCAACCCCTCCCAATTCTTCTGAGAGACTCCTGAAAACCACATAGCATAAGGAGTGGGATTTATGCAAACCATACCCAAAAGAAGACATTTAGGGGGCATTCCTACCTCCATCAGTTTCTGGGGGGCATTCTAGGGTTTAAATATTTCAAATTCGGCTTCTTAGAGGGTTGGCAAGTATGCCATAAGTGCAACACCACCGGAGTCTAGCAGGTAGAGGGTCTCATTGCCACTTAAACAGCAGCTAGTGGCTTCCTACACTCTATTTATATTATGTATCAAGGTCCAAGCTAATTAATTTAATAGATTACAAAATTATTGTTGGATTGTTAGAGAGAAATAACGGGGGTGCCCTCTGATGTCCTATTGGAGAGTGATCTTGCTTTGTTCCTGTCAGGGACCTGCACCTGCATCTATCCCATCCTGTGATACGTATGTAGGTTCTAGCAGCCTGAGATCTAGTAATCAGCTCATTGCTGCATAGATGAAGTATACAGTGGCACCTTGGTATAAGTCCGCTTTGGTATAAGTCCTTTTTGGAATCCAAAAATTAAGGGCCATATGTATGAAAACTGTTTAGGTCTAAAACTCACTTTTTTGCCCATAGGTAACTATGGGCAAAAGAGTGAGTTTTTTGACCTAAACAGTTTCATACATGTGGCCCCTAAGTGTGGTATAAAACATTTGTTTTAAATAAGACTCAAGGTAGTCTGGACCTGCCTGGCAGCGGACGCGTAACAGAGGAGCCCAGCACAACTTTTAGCAGGTTATCTCAAGCGAGGACGAAGGATTTAGCAGCCTGTTGTTTCCAGAGGGAAGCGCTTTGGCCGCGCACAGACACTCCATGCGGCTTCTACGATCAAGCGCTATCGGTCTTCTCATAAGTGCTGTACCTCTATAGTCGCCGCCTCCAGTGTCAGACTGAGGTGCCTAGGGCCCACAGGTGGAGTTGATTCTTGGGGCCCACCAGTTGAGCTGTAGGTTGGGCCCACTGGTAGAGTTTACTTTTTGGGCCCACCCTACAGCTACTGTAAATGACTGTACCTGCCTCCTATACTCTGCATCTTGTTTTTGCCTCTCTTTCTCTGCTTTTTTTTATCTTCTGAGGATGTAGATGCCCGTCATCTTCAACCTTCTGTAGAGTTACGTTGATCTAGTTATGCTAAAACACAGTAACCTTGCAACCGACTCCAGCTCATGCTCCCCGCTATTACAGCTCCATCCAGGCTGCCTTTGGAGAATGTGCGTAGTATTGTGGATTATTATTATTATTATTATTATTTATTTTTTTAGGGGCCCTTGTTTCCAGAGCGCTGTACAAGGTTTT
>JAODAL010064843.1:0-18504 GCA_025379985.1 Phyllomedusa bahiana
AAGTGGAATTGGTTCTTGGGGCCCCCCCATGGAGTTGATTCTTGGGGCCCCCCAGTGGGGTTGATTCTTGGGGGCCAATAGGGGTGATTCTTTTGGGCCCACCAGTGGAGGATTTTGGGGGCCCATGGAGGATTCTTGGGGGCCCCCCAGTGGATTGATTCTTGGGGCCCCCAGTGGAAATTGTTCTTGGGGGCCCCCCCGTGGGGTTGATCTTGGGGCCCACCAGGGGGTTATTCTTGGGCCAAAAAAGGGGAGTTTTTTGGGGCCCCCCCAATGGAGTTTTTTTCTTTTGGGGCCCCCCATGGAGTGTTCTTGGGCCCCTCAGGGAGTTGATCATTTTAGCAAATTTTTCATCATTTTCATGCAGTCTATGATGGAGGCTTTGAAGGGATCTGACCTGGGCTTAATTCAGAACTAATATTTACAAAGTAACAAGTCTCACTATTAGCTCAAATAATAGAACAATAACTGATTTAGTTTCTTGTTACTTTTTAATTTAAAATTTTTTTTCTGCTCATTTTTTTATTTTTTTAAGAGATCGGCCCATAAGTAGTCCTGGGGTATTTTCCTTTATTTCTTGGATAATAGACAATCTTTGGCGTTGGTATCTGCAGAGCTGTCACATGACCCCGGCGTGTCAACCATTCTCTTGGAAGAATATCTGCTGCTATGGCAACTGTATACGATTTCTCCGCTTTTGTTAAATTAGGGTTACTCTTCCGACTGTGTCTCCATTGTCAGGCGTTCCTGCAGCTGTTTACTGTGTATTAGAAACCGGCCGTCGGGTCAGATGAAATTAAAATGCAAAATCTTAAAAAAAAAAAAAATTCATCCAAAATAGATCGTGACCGCACATTACAGACATGAGCTGGCAGTTAATTGGGGAGGAGAACATCCCGGGGCCCCCAAGCCGACCCCTGCCCGGATGTTGGGGGACTCTGAAAAGTTTTTTTTGGAACATCATGGCGAACTTGTGGAAGGGGAGAGCGCAAGACATTTAGGGTATGTATGTGCAGAGCGTACTTTGGTGTGTAATTGCGCCAAAGTATGCCCTGCAAATACAGCAAAATCATAGCACTCATTCAGGGCTATGTTAAGAGAACTTATTTGCACGTATTACATATTTCCCGGGGAGTATGATACTAAATAGTAGGCAGGACCATTCTCCAATCCTTGTCCTAAATTTTTAAGGCCCCGAAAACCTTCTCCAGATCCCGTGTACTATTCCATAGGGACAGAACCTTCTCCAGATCCCGGGTTATTCTATAGGCACGAATTTCCAATCCCGTTTTAAAGTCCTATAGGCACAGAACCTTCTCCAGTCGGGTTCTAGTCCCATAGGGACAGAAAACCTTCTCCAGATCCCGTGTACAATTTTTATGGACAGAACCCTTCCCCAGATCCCTGTACTATTTCCTTTTAGGCAAGAGATTAAACCCAAACCTAAGTTTTATTCCATAGGGGACAGAACCTTCTCCGATCCTGTGTACATTGTCCTTGGCACAGACCCTTCTCCCGATCCTTGTACTAAAAGCCCCCTTTGGGACAACCCCTTTCCAATCCTGAAAACAAGAAACCCCTTTTCCAGATCCTGGTACATTTCTATAGGCACAGCCTTTTCCAGATCCCCTGACAATGTCCATAGGGACAAAACCCTTTTCCAATCTTGTACAATGTCCTATAGCACAGAACCCCTTTTCCATTCCCATGTACATGCCTATAGGCACAGAATTAAAACCCAACCAATTTTTATGTCCTTAGGCACAGAACCTTCTCCAAACCCCGGTTTACATTCCTATAGGCAAAATTTCCAGTCCCCGTGTATGTCCTATGGCAAGAACCTTCTCCAATCCTGTTACATTCCTATAGCAAGACCCTTCTCCAGACCTGTTTACATGTCCTATAGCACAGACCTTCTCCAGTCCGTGTACATGTTTCTATAGGCACGACCCTTTTCCAAAACCCCTTTTACAATTCCATAGGCACAGACCCCTTCTCCAGACCTTTTACAATGTCCTAAGGCACAACCCCCTTTCCAATCCCCCCTTTCAATGTCCTATAGGGACAGACCCTTTTCCAGATCCGGTACAATTTTCCCAAAGGCACAGAACCTTCCCAAAAATCCTGGTACATTGTCCTATAGGGACAAACCTTCTCCCGATCCGTGAAAAATTTTATAGGACAGACCCCTTTCCAGATCCCCTTGTAAAATGTCCCAAGGGACAGTCCCTTTTCCAATCCCTTGTACAATGTCCTATAGGCACAGCACCTTCTCCAGATCCTGTGTACTATGTCCTATAGGCACAGCACCTTCTCCAGATCCTGTGTACAATGTCCTATAGGCACAGAACCTTCTCCAGATCCCGTGTACAATGTCCTGTTTGCTCATTGTATGGTTGTACAATGGTTTCGGCAGATTTTTCACAGTATTTTTTCTGTAGCTCGTATTCTAGTTCCCCAATACTCCCAGGTCTTAGGTTTTGGCAGTGTCAGCAGTCCACTGGCACCTGTGCCTCATAGCAGTCATGGAGCTGCCGGGAACATCACCTGACAGCATTGTACCTCAGCCAGGAGCAATTCACAGCCTGACGCATCCATCAATGTGTCTGTCACTAACGAGAACTGCTCCATGTGACTGCAGTCTATGGGGATAATGAGGCTTCATGCAGGAAAGCACAGGCTGCAATGTGCTCTATTGTACTCTAGGATTCTGATTACAGATTTGGAACATTAAATCTATTTGTCTGCATAATTTGCGCAATTTCTGTTTATTTATAACATCTTTATAGAATGGGGACAAGAAACCGTGACTGAGGCGTCTTCTAGATAAAGGATATGTCCATCTAGTGCCTAGAGTGTTAGACTGGGGTGCTTGGGGTTCACCAGTGGAGTTGATTCCTGGGGCCCACCAGTGGTGTTGATTCTTGGGGCCACCAGTGGAGTTGATTCCTGGGGCCCACCAGTGGAGGTGATTCTTGGGGCCACCAGTGGAGTTGATTCTTGGGGCTCAACAGTGGAGGTAATTCTTCGGGCCACCAGTGGAGTAGATTCCTGGGGCTCCACCAGTGGAGTTGATTCTTGGAGCCACCAGTGGAGAGGATTCTTGTGGACCACCAGTGAAGTTGTTTCTTGAGGTCCACCACTGGAGTTGATTCTTGGGGCCGCCAATGGAGTTGATTCTTGGGGCCACCAGTGGAGTTGATTATTGGTGCCACCAGTGGAGTTGATTCCTGGGGCCAACAGTGGAGTTGATTCCTGGGGCCACCAGTGGACTTGATTCCTGGGGCTCCACCAGTGGAGATGATTCTGGGAGCCAACAAGTGGAGTTGATTCTTGGGGCCCACCAGTGGTTGATTCTTGGGGCCACCAGTGGAGTGGATTCTTGGGGCCACCAGTGGAGGTGATTTTTGGGGGCCACCAGTGGAGTTGATTCTTGGGGCCACGAGTGGAGATATTCTTGGAGCCACCAGTGGAGGTGATTCTTGGGGCCCACCTGTGGAGTTGATTCTTGGGGCCACCAGTGGAGTAGATTCTTGGGGCTCCACCAGTGGAGTTGATTCTTGGAGCCACCAGTGGAGATGAATCTGGTCCACAGTGGAGTTGAATCTGGGACCCACAGTGGAGTTGATTCTTGGGGCAACCAGTGGAGTTGATTCTTGGGGCCACCAGTGGAGTTGATTATTGGTGCCACCAGTGGTTTGTTTCCCGGGGGCCAAACAGTGGAGTTGATTCCTGGGGCCACCAGGGGGACTTGATTCCTGGGGCTCCACCAGTGGAGATGATTCTGGGAGCCAACAAGTGGAGTTGATTCTTGGGGCCCACCAGTGGTTGATTCTTGGGGCCCACCATTGGAGTTAATTCTTGGGGCTCCACCAGTGGAGCTGATTCTTGGGGCCACCAGTGGGTTGATTCTTGGGGCCACTAATGGAGTTAATTCTTGGGGCTCCACCCGTGGAGCGAATTCTTGGGGCCCCACAGGGGAGTGTATTCGTGGGGCCCAACAGTGGAGATGATTCGTGGAGCCACCAGTGCAGTTGATTCATAGGGCTCACCAGTGGAGTTGACTAGTTGGCTGGGCAGGAGGCCAATAGCTCCCTACTCCACCATTGGTTTTACTGTTTACACATCCTAAAAAGATACAAAACAGTTAAATATGCAGCGCCGACTCAGAACATGAGCATTCAATTCCCGGGACATTGATTCAACCTCCTGGGGCACTTGTACTGGTAGAGCCCCTTGGCACTTGCCAAATTGATAAGATGGCCTTGTGCAGAGCAGTTACAAAGAACATCTGTTGCCCTGGAGGACCTGCTATTACTCAGACACATGAAGGATTTTAACATACACAGTGTAATACTTCACCTCTCCTGTGGGGGTGCTGCTTAGAAACTAAACACTTACTACCATGTATTCTTAAAAGATTAAAGCTGATCACTGCAGATTCTAGCAGGGGCACAGTTTGAGAAGAGGGTCTTGACAATAAGCTGATCACAACTAGGCAGTGTCCAAAGTAGAGAACCCCCGATACGTAGAGGTAGACGTACCATGTGTGCAACCATGGAAGGACCCTGCCAGGAGGGATACAAAAACTAACTATCCCATTTACTTCTCTTATTCAAGGCCCTGTCTGATGTCACAATGCTAAGGGAAGAATTTCCAAAAACCTGCCCTGACACTATTGCATTTGGCAGTGCAAGACTCTAGTGGCCAAGGGCAAGTAAAAGGGTTTCGGGGGAATAGACCATGAGAGGGCATAAGACAGACCTGGACCACGAATCCCTCCATGAAGAACCATGACGCTCAGAGCAGTTTGCTGGGTACTTTAAGGATACATAAGCATTCTAATGGAACGGAGACGAAGAGGAGCCTCACACCCACTCGTGTCTCGCAATATTTACTGGTTACTCTCTCCTCTCCGCCAGTTACTGAACATCCATGCAAGGCTTCAAATGTGTGACGCGAGGCTGAAGTATGACTCAGATCATGGGCACAAATTAATACTTGTGAGACCTTCGATACACTAGAACATGGCAGGAAAAAAGTTTGATAGTTTTGGGATCTATAGGTGGGAACCATATCTAATAACAGGGCAGGGGTCCCCCCATCCAGACTCAGGATGCTCCACAGAGGAGTAGGGAGAACCTCCAGTGGGCACCTGAGTAGGATGAGCCCCTGGGAATGGACGGCTTGGGGGTGCTTTACAGGGAGGAAGGCAAAAAAAAGAGAAACAAAGCAAGAGGCATATAAGGTATTCGCAGTCATGTACAGTAGCTGTAGGATGGGCCCCAAGAATCAACTCCACTGGTGGCCCCAAGAATCAACTCTACTGGTGGGCTCCAAAAATCAACTCCACTTGTGGACAACAAAGATCAGCTCCACTGGTGGGCCCTCAAGAAACACCTCCACTGGTGGGCTCCAAGAATCAACTCCACTGGTGGGCACAAAGAATCAACTCCACTGGTGGGCCCCAAGAATCATCTCCACTGGTGGCCCCAAGAATGAACTCCACTGGTGGACCCCAAGAGTGAACTCCACTAGTGGACCCCAAGAACCACCTCCACTGGTGGGCTCCAAGAATCAACTCTACTGGTGGAGCCCCAAGAATCAACTCTACTGGTGGAGCCCCAAGAATCAACTCTACTGGTGGAGCCCCAAGAATAAACTCCACTGGTGGAGCCCCAAGAATAAACTCCACTGGTGAAGCCCCAAGGATCAACTCCACTGGTGAAGCCCCAAGAATCAACTCCACTGGTGAAGCCCCAAGAATCAGCTCCACTGGTAGGCCCTGAGAACCAACTACCATTTCCTGCTTAGGCCGTGGTTGGTTCTACAGTATCAGGCTCCCACTTCCTGTTCAGGATGTGGGTGGTTCTACAGCAGCACCTAACATTTCAGCTCTGCTATTCCTAGCTGAACTTGTAAGATGGACATTGGTGATGGAGGGGTCTAAGTAGCAGCAACAAAGCTCTAAAAGGATACGTTTTGTCAGTTTAGAAAGATAAACAATCTCCTGTTCTGCTGATAAGACACCACAGGAAGTGATGTCACCATCCCGACCACTGCTAGAACAGAGAGAGGTGGTTGTGAAACCTAAGGAAGCTTGTGTACGCAAGCAGGTTATAAGAACTGCTCTAAGTCTGACAGGAAGCAAAATCAGAACAGCAATGTATTTGGTAATGGTCATTATTTACCTTTAATGACATGTTTAAAGCTCATCAATGTGAGGAGAAGACCGCTTTAAACCATTGTAGCCTTGTCCAGCTTCATCCATCTCTATAACATATCCTCTGAAAGTTGCTTGCATTGAGCATAGTTCACACTAACTGTAACTGTGGCCAAAGGGTTCACCATTCACCATTGAGATGAGCATGGAGCTCCAAGAAATCATGAATGGTAACAAGTCCCCAGGTCTAAGGGAATTTGTGTATTTTAATTGATTTCTTAGCCCGGCCGCCATTTTATATCTTCTACAAGTTAATATCGGGGAGATTTTATCCTTCATAACAAATTCCAAATCCACATTAATGGACAGGAACAAACTGCAACAGAAACCGACAGGGGGGGAACATGAAAGGATTTGTACATCACAGGTTACGAGCACCCACCAGCTGCGAGCGCGGATCAGTGGGAAAGATTCCAACATTGTTCATTTCAAGAAATACATGAAAGACACATTTTATAGAAAACACAGATAAAGAAATGCCAAATACTGGATGAATAGTCACAACTAGACACAAACTAGACACATGATGCAGTATATACTAGTTATATCCTTGTACATAGGGGGCAGTATTATAGTAGTTATATTCTTGTACATAGAGGACAGTATTATAGTAGTTATATTCTTGTACATAGGGGGCAGTATTATAGTAGTTCTATTCTTGTACATAGGGGGCCAGAAATATATAAGTAATATTCTTGTACATAGTGGACAGTATTATAGTATTTTTATTCCCTTGAATAGGGGGAGTATTATAGTAGTTATATTTTGTAAAATAGCGGGCATATTATAGTAGTTTATTTCTTGTACATAAGGGGGCAGTATTATAGTAGTTATATTCTTGTACATAGGGGCAGTATTTTAATAGTTATATTCTTGTACATAGGGGGCAGTATTATAGTAGCTATATTCTTGTACATAGGAGGCAGTATTATAGTAGTTATATTCTTGTACATAGGGGCAGTATTATAGTAGATATATTCTTGTACATAGGGGGCAGTATTATAGTAGTTATATTCTTGTACATAGGGCAGTATTAAAAGCAGCTATATTCTTGCACATCAGAGAACAGTATTGTAGTAGTTAATATTCGTACATAGGGGCAGTATTATAGTAGTTATTTCTTTGTACATAGGGAGCAGTATTAAAGCAGCTATATTTGACATAGAGAAACGTATTTTAGTATAGTTCATATTCTTGTACAGGGGGCAGTATTATAGTAGTTATATTCTTGTACATAGGGGGCAGTATTATAGTAGTTATATTCTTGTACATAGGGGGCAGTATTATAGTAGTTATATTCTTGTACATAGGAGGCAGTATTATAGTAGTTATATTCTTGTACATAGGGGGCAGTATTATAGTAGTTATATTCTTGTACATAGGGTGCAGTATTATAGTAGTTATATTCTTGTACATAGGAGGCAGTATTATAGTAGTTATATTCTTGTACATAGGGAGCAGTATTATAGTAGTTATATTCTTGTACATAGGGGCAGTATTATAGTAGTTATATTCTTGTACATAGGGGGCAGTATTATAGTAGTTATATTCCTGTACATAGGAGGCAGTATTATAGTAGTTATATTCTTGTACATAGGGAGCAGTATTATAGTAGTTATATTCTTGTACATAGGGGCAGTATTATAGTAGTTATATTCTTGTACATAGGGGGCAGTATTATAGTAGTTATATTCTTGTACATAGGAGGCAGTATTATAGTAGTTATATTCTTGTACATAGGGGGCAGTATTATAGTAGTTATATTCTTGTACATAGGGGGCAGTATTATAGTAGTTATATTCTTGTACATAGGAGGCAGTATTATAGTAGTTATATTCTTGTACATAGGGAGCAGTATTATAGTAGTTATATTCTTGTACATAGGGGCAGTATTATAGTAGTTATATTCTTGTACATAGGGGGCAGTATTATAGTAGTTATATTCTTGTACATAGGGGGCAGTATTATAGTAGTTATATTCTTGTACATAGGAGCAGTATTATAGTAGTTATATTCTTGTACATAGGGAGGCAGTATTATAGTAGTTATATTCCTGTACATAGGGGGCAGTACTATAGTAGTTATATTCTTGTACATTGGGGGCAGTATTATAGTAGTTATATTCCTGTACATAGGGAGCAGTATTATAGTAGTTATATTCCTGTACATAGGGAGCAGTATTATAGTAGTTATATTCCTGTACATAGGAGCAGTATTATAGTAGTTATATTCTTGTACATAGGGGCAGTATTATAGTAGTTATATTCTTGTACATAGGGGGCAGTATTATAGTAGTTATATTCTTGTACTGTACAGGGACTGGGTTTACACTTGCAGCATTATTTTATGGTGTTTACTGATCAAAATAAGCATGAATAAATGCACTTATAGTGTCCCATCGGTCTCCGTTCTCATGCCTATCATTGGTGCACAGTGTTTCTACGTGTCGTTTCATGTATTATATGACATGTGAAAAATAATTAGTGAGATCAGAACAATTCATGCATTTGCTGCAGTCTTTAGCACTATAAATGCGTCAGAAGCCAGGACTAGTTTTAGCCCCACTGAATAGTTCTAATCTGTCTCCAAAGTCATGAAATCTGTATAAAGAAATAAATGAAATTCCTGGCAGAATTCCTGGGTCGTCCCTCTGATTTCCGATACTTATAGTTCTTATTAGTTTGGTTTGTCCGCTTAGTTGATAGGAGAAGGTTTTCACGCAGCTGTTGGGATGATCTGAAAATATCCCAAAGGGGTTGGAAAAGGGAGCAGATATCTGGTTCTACAAAGTCCTTTACTCATCAGGGGGCGACACGGAGCACAGGTGAGAAGAGCATGGAGCCTGCGCTCCACACGGGACCTGGGGCACCTGTCCCGCTTCTTATATTTATAGGACACTGAAATAAGTATATTCCTTTGGGGAGGATCAGAGCCATGAACACTTTCCTCTGGTTTCTATATTCGGGGACGAGCTCTGGAGTCGGGCACTCGTGTTTACCTGTTCAATTTCATTGACCGCTGTGTAAATGTGTGTGGAGGACAAGCAGACGCCGTAGATGCTTTCTACAGTCTTTGCGCCTCATTATATCAGCATGTGCCTCTGTTGTGTCTATGGAGCGGCTTCTATCTATGTGGCTTTGTTTGTGGCATATGCTTTGTATAGCAGTGTTTTCAAATTAAGGTAAATGACAATGTAGCCCCTTCAGTCGCCTTCAAGATTAGCTTTATATATATTTTTACCTTCAGCTCTTATAGTTATAGAAACCTGCACAATGTATTCAGATGTGATGAATTTTTTTTTTAGTGCTCAATTATACATTGAATTATTTAGTGATGACTGATAGGATGCTTCAAAAAGTTTCACTCTCTCTTCACTTCTTATATTACTTTCCGTCATCTTATAAGGTGACAGTGTTGTACTGTGTGAGAAGAGGTCTCCTGTCCTCATGTGTAAGACGTAGCTGCAAGACTTCTATCATTGGCAGCCATCTTGCTTCTCATGGAGCTAGTTTGTCACTTGGCCACCTGGAGAACATTGCCCCTTAGACCTTTCACTAATGGACAGAATCATTGAGGGAACTTCTTGCCTCCCATTCTTCACTCTGCAGAGTTGCTATTGTTGGATTTAAAGTAGCTGTCTGACAATTTTCTTTGGTGACCACTTTGGAAACCATCTTTCACTCCGTAGAGATCTACTTGATGGATAGTAAGTAGCTGTCCTACAGCTATCCTCTGTAACCATCTTGCTTCTCATAGGGCTAGTTTGTCACTTGGTCACATGGAGAACATTGCCTTTTACACCTTTCCTTAATGATCAGTTTCATTGAGGGAACTTCCTGCCTCCATCCTTCACTCTGCAAACATTTCCTTATTGGAAGTAAGTAGCTGTCTGACAACGACCATTGGCAGCCATCTTGCTTCTCATGGAGCCAGTTTGTCACTTGGTCACCTGGAGAACATTGCCACTTACACCTTCTCCCAATGGTCATTATCGAGTGAACATCTTGCTCCGATCCTTTACTTTGTAGAGTTGCTATTGTTGCATAGTAAGTAGCTGTCTGACAATGACCATTGGCAGCCATATTGCTTTTCATAGGGCTAGTGTCACTTGGTCACCTAGAAAACATTTCCCCTTAGAACTTTCCCTAATGGTCAGTATTATTAAGGGAACTTCTCCCCTCCCATTCTTCACTCTGCACAGTTGCTATTGTTGGATTTTAAGTAGCTGTCTGACAACAAACATTGGCAGCCATCTTGCTTCTCATAGGGCTAGTTTGTCACTTGGTCACCTGAAGAACATTTCCCCCTACACCTTTCCTTAATGATCAGTATCATAGAGGAAACTTCCTGCCTCCATCCTTCACTCTGCAAAGATTTGCTTGTTGGAAGTAAGTAGCTGTCTGACAACGACCATTGGCAGCCATATTGCTTTTCATAGGGCTAGTTTGTCACTTGGTCACCTGGAAACCATTGCCCCTTACACCTTTCCCTAATGGTCAGTATCATTAAGGGAACTTCTCACCTCCCATTCTTCACTCTGCAGAGTTGCTATTGTTGGATTTTAAGTAGCTTTCTGACATCTTTTCTTTGGTTACCACTTTGGGAACTATCCTTCACTCCGTAGAGATCTACTTGATGGATAGTAAGTAGCTGTCCTACAACTATCCTTGGTAGCCATCTTGCTTCTCATGGAGCTAATTTGTCACTTGGTGACAACTGTCTTGGAAACCAATATCTTCTTCTCATGGTGCTCATTTGTCACTTTAGATCACCTGGAGAACATTGCCCCTTACACCTTTTCCCAATGGTCATCATCATCAGAGCAAACGTCTTGCTCTAATTCTTTACTTTGCCGAGTTATACTTGTTGGATAGTAAATAGCTGTCTGACAACCATCTTGCTTTTCATGGAGCTAGTTTGTCACTTGGTTAGCTAGAGAACATTGTCCCTTACACCTTTCCCTCTTGGCGAGTATCATGAGTTCACGTCTTATCTCCCCTCCTTTAGTCTGCAGAGAAGTGCTTGATGGATAATAAGTAGCTGTCTGACATCTTTTCTTTGGTTACCACTTAGGGAACTATCCTACACAACGAAGAGAACTACTTGATGGATAGTCAGAAGCTGTCCTACAACTATCCTTGGTAGCCATCTTGCTTCTCATGGAGCTAGTTTGTCACTTGGCCACTTTTGGTCACCTGGAGAACATTGCCCCTCCCATCCTTCACTCTGTAGAGTTGCTCTTGTTGGATATTAAGTAGCTGTTTGACAACTCTCTTTGGTTACCATCTTGCTTCTCACGGAGCTAATTTGTCATGGTGACAACTATCTTTGGAAACCATATTTCTTCTCTTTGGGCTGGTTTGCCACTTTTGGTCACCTGGAGAACATTGCGAGTTAATCTGTTACTTTATTATTAGTATCTTTGAGGGTACTTCATGCCTGCATCATTAACTCTGATAAAATTTGCTTGTTGGATAGTAAGTAGCTGTCTGACAACGACCATTGGTAGCCATCTTGCTTCTCATGGGGCTAGTTTGCCACTTTTGGCCACCTGAAGAAGATTGCCCCTTACACCTTTCCTTAATGATCAGTTTCATTGAGGGAACTTCCTGCCTCCATCCTTCACTCTGCATAGTTACTATTGTTGGATTTTAAGTATGTTTCTGACAACTATCTTTGGTGACCACTTTGGAAACCATCCTTCACTTCGTAGAGATCTACTTGATGGATAGTAAGAAGCTGTTGTACAACTATCCTTGGTAACCGACTTGCTTCTCATGGAGCTAATTTGTCACTTGGTGACAACTATCTTTGGGAACCATCCTTCACTCCATAGAGATCTACTTGATTGATACTAAGTAGCTGTTCTAAAAGTAGCCGTCCTAAAACTATCTTTGGTAACCATCTTGCTTCTCATGGAGTGGATTTGTCACTTGGTGACAACTGTCTTTGGGAACCATCCTTCACACCGTAGAGATATTCTTAATGGATAGTAAGTAGCTGTCCTACAACTATCCTTGGTAACCATTTTGCTTCTCATGAAGCTAGTTTGTCACTAGGTCAACTAGAGAACATTGCCCCTTACAACTTTTCAAATTGGTCAGTTTCATTGAAGAAATTTCCATCAGTCTGCAATGATATGCTTGTTGGATAGCAAGTAGCTGTCTGACAACGACCATTGGCAGCCATATTGCTTCTCATGGGGCTCGTTTGTCACTAGGTCACCTGGAAAAGATTTCCTCTTACACCTTTCCCTAATGGTCAGTATAATTAAAGGAACTTCTCCTCTCCCATCATTCACTCTGTAGAGTTGCTCTTGTTGGATATTAAGTAGCTGTTTGACAACTCTCTTTGGTTACCATCTTGCTTCTCACGGAGCTAATTTGTCACTTGGTGACAACTGTCTTTGGAAACCATATTTCTTCTCATGGTGCTCATTTGTCACTTTAGATCACCTGGAGAACATTGCCCCTTACACCTTTTCCCAATGGTCATCATCATCAGAGCGAACGTCTTGCTCTAATTCTTTACTTTGCTGAGTTATACTTGTTGGATAGTAAATAGCTGTCTGACAACCATCTTGCTTCTCATGGAGCTAGTTTGTCACTTGGTCAGCTAGAGAACATTGTCCCTTACACCTTTCCCTCTTGGTGAGTATCATGAGATCACGTCTTATCTCCCCTCCTTCAGTCTGCAGAGAAGTGCTTGATGGATAATAAGTAGCTGTCTGACAACTATCCTTGGTAACCATGTTGCTTCTCATGGAGCTAATTAGTGATTTGGTCACATGGAGAACATTGCCCCTTACACCTTTACCGAAGGGTCATTGTAACTGAAGAAATTTCCTGCCTCACATCCCTCAGTCTGCAATGATATGCTTGTTGGATAGCTAGTAGCTGTCTGTCATCTGTCTTTGGCAGCCATATTGCTTTTCATGGGGCTAGTTTGCAACTTGGTCACCCGCAGAACATTTCCCCTTAAACATCATTGAGGGAACTTCCTTCCGCCATCCTTCACTTTGCAGAGTTGCCCTTATTGGATATTAAGTAGCAGTCTGGCAACTTTGATAACCATCTTGCTTCTCATGGGCCTAGTTTGTCACTTGGTCACCTGAAGAACATTGTCCCTTACACCGTTTCCTAATGGTCAGTATCATTGAGGGAATTCCTCACCTCCCATCCTTCACTTTGCAGAGATATCCTTTTTGGACAGACTGTCAAACAACTATCCTTGGTAGCCATCTCACTTCTCGTGGAGCTAATTTGTCACTTGGTCACTTTTCCCCTTACACTTAAGCTCCACATATTAGAGAGACTTGTGCTTCATTAACTTACTTCACTCGCTGAAGAGGCTCACGCTCCCTTCACTCACTGGAGAGGCTCGCCCTCCCTTCACTCGCCGGAGAGGCTCAGCCTCCATTCTCTCCATGGAGAGGCTCGCCCTCCCTTCACTCACTGGAGGAGCTCACGCTCCATTCTTTCACTGGAGAGGCTCACCCTCCCTTCGCTCACTGGAGAGGCTCACCCTCCCTTCACTCTCTGGAGAGGCTCGCCCTCTCTTCGCTCACTGGAGAGGCTCGCCCTCCCTTCACTCACTGGAGAGGTTTGCCCTCCCTTCACTCGCCGGAGAGGCTCTTCCTCCCTTCACTCGCTGGAGAGGCTCATGCTCCATTCTCTCACTGGAGAGGCTCGCCCTCCCTTCACTCACTGGAGGGGCTCGCGCTCCCTTCACTCACTGGAGGAGCTCACGCTCCATTCTCTCACTGGAGAGGCTCGCCCTACCTTCACTCACTGGAGGGGCTCGCGCTCCCTTCACTCACTGGAGAGGCTCACCCTCCCTTCACTCACTGGAGAGGCTCGCCCTCCCTTCACTCACTGGAGAGGTTTGCCCTCCCTTCACTCACTGGAGAGGCTCGCCCACCCTTCACTCACTGGAGAGGCTCGCCCTCCCTTCACTCACTGGAGGAGCTCACGCTCCATTCTTTCACTGGAGAGGCTCGCGCTCCCTTCACTCGCCGGAGAGGCTCACCCTCCCTTCGATCACTGGAGAGGCTCGCGCTCCCTTCACTCGCCGGAGAGGCTCGTCCTCCCTTCACTCGCTGGAGAGGCTCGCGCTCCCTTCACTCGCTGGAGGAGCTCACGCTCCATTCTTTCACTGGAGAGGCTCGCCCTCCCTTCACTCACTGGAGGAGCTCACGCTCCATTCTTTCACTGGAGAGGCTCACGCTACATTCACTTACTGGATAGGCTTGCACTTCATTCACTTTTTCAATTCTCGCGCTCCCTTCACTCACTGAAGAGGCTCGCTCTACATTCACTCACCGGAGAGGCTCACGTTCAATTGTATTCTGGGATAAGGACCCAGAAGTGAAGTGGAGAGGATCACCAGGGGGAAAGGTAAGAAAGCATCAGGTTCTCTCTCTTTCTTTTCCACTCTGGCCGTGAAGCCATATAATGTTTTTTAGTGAACAACCCTTTTAAGGAGGTGAACAGCAATTCACATCAGTGTAGGTTTGTACCACAAGCCTAGGGTCAGGAGCCTAGAGAGACTAAGTGACAAGCCATGATGGCGGCCATATTGTTTCTTACTCTAATATAGACAGAAACAATGGTTTTTATTTTAACTTTGTCATTAGAGTCTCCTTTCTTCTTAGACTTGCCATGAATAGGTAAAATTCCAATTTATTGCCCTGAGCAAAACATCACGGCAACAAATGATGGAACCAATTATTGTCAACTTTTTGCAAAACAGGGTCTTGTTGCCGTCCAGTTATCTAAAACGTGGACTGTAACAAATGGACTAGAAGCTATGTTGTCTCTGAGTCAATTATATGATTGATTATAATATTAAAGAAATTCTCCAATATTTTTCAAAACCTCCCACTGTGCTAAAATAGAAGGTTGCCCCCTACTTACCTCTGCCATCACTACCGTTCTAGAGCTCCAGTGTCCTCCCGGCCTTCGCTGATGACATCACGTCCATGGATCACATGATGCTACAGCCAATCTGCATGTACAGCATGTGACCACAGTGGAAAGTGATTGGTTGCAGCATCATGTGATCCATGAACATGATGTCATCAGTGATGGACCAAGAAGGAAGAGGTTGGAGCACTGGAGCTCTTGCAGCGCTGGAACGGTGGTAATGGGAGAGGTAAATATAGGAAGGTTTTTTAAGTCTTGGAAAACCCATTTAATGGTCAATACGTCCATGGAAAGGCTCGGGTTTCTGTAGCACAGGTATATATGTGGAAGCCATTATATAATCACCACATCTTCCAAAACCAGTCCCCACACTGGCTCTTATTGGGCCGATCACCTCCATTGTTATAGGCAGTATACTCATGGTGTGTAGGAAACTATGCTTCATTATGTTTTTTTCATGGGCGATCCTGGTGATCGTGTTTGATACTGTATGAGCGTTATCTAGCCATGGTTTATCCTTTATGCTGCAGGGTACGAAATTCCTGGGTACCCACCTGTCTGTGGCAACCTAAAATTCTAGAAGACAGTCACGCAAAATCTTCTCCTAACCTCTGGGACAGGTAACTACATGTACAGTTATGTTGGTTCATTGCTTGTGATCCTTGGGAAAGATAATGGTAAAAAAGTAGATTTTTTTTATTTTTTTTACATATTCATTTTTATTTTACTGACACTTTGTATGTGGGTTGTACTTATGTCAGGTCTCAGTCATATGTCCGTGTTTATTGTGAACCTAAGTTCAAAGTGAAAGGACTCAATCAATGGGGATTTTTCTATTTAAAGTCATTGCAAAAGGAAAGGGGGTTAGAAAAATAAAGCTACTTTCTTCCAAACACAGCACCACCTCTGCCCCACTGTTAGACTCCCAGGAATCATCTCCACCGGTGAGCCCCAAGAATCAAGTCCACCGGTGAGCCCCAAGAATCAACTCGACTGGTGGCCCCCAGGAATCATCTCCACTGGTGGACCCCAAGAATCATCTCCACTGGTGGAGCCCCAAGTATAAACTCCAATGGTGGCCCAAAGAATCGACTCCACTGGTGGGCCCCAAGAATCGACTCCACTGGTGGACCCCAGGAACCAGCTCCACTGGTGATTCCCAAGAATCACCTCCACTGGTGGCCCCAAGAATCACCTCCACTGGTGACCCCCAAGAATCACCTCCACTGGTGACCCCCAAGAATCACCTCCACTGGTGACCCCCAAGAATCACCTCCACTGGTGACCCCCAAGAACCAACTCCACTGGTGGGCCCCAATAATCAGCTCCACTGGTGGCCCCAATAATCAGCTCCACTGGTGATCCAAGAGAACCAACTCCACTGTTGATCCAAAAGAACCAACTCCACTGTTGGGCCCCAAGAACCAACTCCACTGTTGGGCCCCAGGAACCAACCCTACTGTTGGGCCCCAAGACCCAACCCCACTGTTGGGCCCCAAGAACCAACCCCACTGTTGGGCCCCAAGAACCAGCTCCACTGTTGGGCCCCAAGAACCAGCTCCACTGTTGGGCCCCAAGAACCAGCTCCACTGTTGGGCCCCAAGATTCCCCATCCACTGGTGGAGCCCACGAATCAGCTCCTCTGGTAGGCCCCACAAAGTAATTCCACTGGTGAGCTCCAAGAGTCAGCTCCACTGGTCAAATCCAATACTGTATAACATCCTTTCATTTTACAGCTAGAGAACCATAAGTTGTAGACCACATTTGTCAAACTCAAGGCTACATCATGTGGCCCATGAGAGCTTAGACACATAGCAGGGATGGACAAGGTCCGGACACAGAAGGCTCAGCTCTCCACTTCCCCTGGAGGAAGCAGCCAGCTCTTGGCAGAGGTGGATTTGGCAGTTCAGAGAGTGGGCGCCATCTTGGATTCAGAGCTCTGACGCACACCTCCACACCGCATTTCACGCAGATTTGGGGGTTTATCATTTACATATCCCATAGCCTTATGCAGGGCCGGACTGGGAATAAAAATCAACCCTAAGTCCCCAGCAGCCCACATTCAATATCCACTTAAAAAATGCCCCTTGTTCTCGCACCTCGCCACTTTGTAAAATAAACTACACTATAAAGCTGCTTTCACATGGAGCGTTTTTTATGTGTTTTTGGTGCGTTTTTGTGCAGAAAGGCAGAGAAGTTAATGCTGTACAATTCTGCACAAAAATGCACCAAAAACACATCAAAACCGCTCTGTGTGAGAGCCCCCTACACACAAGCAAGAAAGAAACAGTGGTGCAGAGAAACCCCTCATCACAGAGTCAGGTGTGCACTTGCTTTACAATCCGGGACAAGCCCACACTGACACTACATAAGCACCAACATAACCTACAACCAATCACATCACCAGTAGTCAGGTCACCATCACATGAATACAGCACTGATTCAACATAGAAGTAAAATGACCCCGACAGCAGGGACTCACAGGAGACATCATCTATGATGGGAGTTGTTCTCTTCTCCTTTTCGTCTCCTTCTGGCCCAAACCTCCATGATGTCTTCCCTGATGAGTCGTTCCCTTCCATTTCTTTCTCTGTCTGGTACAGCATGCAATGTCTTCTTCTAGTGGCCACTACTCGTCTCTGTAGAATTTACCACAAATACATCTTAGACTCCTCTCTTTTCCAGCACTTTCCTATCAATTCCCCAGACAGCTATGTTAGACCCTAAAAATTAGAAATTAAAAAATGTCAGATAAGTGGCATGTAAATAGGTAGACCCCCATTAGGTAGGTAAACAGGGCCTTCCTCCATTAATTTGGTAGGTATACAGAGCCTACCCCTGTAATTAGCCCCCAGTAACTAGCCAGGTAGCTAGGACTGCCCCCAGTAACTAGCCAGGTAGCTGGGGCTGCCCCCAGTAATCAGCCAGGTAGCAAGGGCTGTCCCCAGTAACTAGCCAGGTAGCTAGGGCTGCCCCCAGTAATCAGCCAGGTAGCTAGGGCTGCCCCCAGTAATCAGCCAGGTAGGGCCAGTAATTAGCCAGGTAGGGACAGTAATTAGCCACGTAGGGCCGGGGGCGGTAATTAGCCAGGTAGGGCCAGGGGCAGTAATTAGCAGGTAGGGCCAGTATGTAGGCAGTCAGGGCTAGTATGTAGGCAGTCAGGGCCAGTATGTGGGCAGTCAGGGCCAGTATATGGGTAGGCAGGGCCAGTATGTAGGCAGGCAGGGCCAGTATATAGACAGGGGGCCCCTTATAGGTAGACAGGGCAGGCATATAGGCAGCAGGGCAGGGTAGTTTGAAGGCAGGTATACAGCTAGACAGGGCGGTATAAACTAGCAGGGGGTTAATGACAGGGGG
>JAODAL010064844.1:0-18504 GCA_025379985.1 Phyllomedusa bahiana
TGTCATTTTTAAAAGGCCCGTACTTTTTTTTATTTAAACCAACCCCCGAGACAAATGAGGGCTTTTATTTTGTGTGACAAGGTGTAGTTTCTAATGGTTCTCTAAAATCTACTTTGCAGACACCGAGCATTGTTGCAAAAGTTAAAGTTTTTTTATTACAAAAAAAACCTTTCCAAAGGGCTTATGAAAAGGGTAAAATTTTTTCCTCAGACCTACTCCCTCTACATGGGCATTGGCCCTTGTAAATTTTGGGAAAAATTTATTAAAGGGTGAAACTTTTTCAAGATGTAAGACATTGCATACATTCAACTTGACCCTTCCAACAAAGACGTCACCCACATACTCACCTTTTGCCACAAATTTAAATACACATTTTGCCATATAAAATTTTAAATCCAGTCTGGGGCGACTCGGGGATCAAAAAAAAACTTTTTTTGAGCCGGGTCCCCTTTTTGTTCAAAATTCCCTGGGAATTTTGGGCTTACTCCCCCCTTCACACTTTTCCCCACCCGCTTAACTATAAAACGTATGTTTTTTTTAACCATACAAACTAGCAATTATAGGAAACACATATTTCTTTTCATAAGCCAAAGTAAATACATTTGCAAGCGGGGGCTCAGACCCCCATCGGGGTCCCCTACAAAAATATAGTTTGACTCCAAAAACCTGAAAGTTCTTAGTCAACACTTCTCAATAAGACAGTAGAAACGCATTTGCAAATTGGGAAAAACCTGGTCCTAACCCAATGCCCTTGGCGCCTCTGTTCCTTCTTCAAAAGGTATGTTTGTAAATAATGACGTAGGGGAATATATAACGGGGGGTTTTACAGGGGGGTTTCAGAGCGCCCGGGAACTTTTAAGTCTTGTTTCAGGGGTGCTGGGAACGGGGGACTACAACCCACAAAAACACAATTTTTTCACCTCGTACAGCAAAACCCGCCGCATTACGCTGGACAGGAAAACACTTTAATACTTTAATACTACACCTTTCGATTTCACAGTAGATCTTTATAGCTCGCAGAGCTTGAAAAAAAAGTTTTTTTTTAGAATAAAAAAAAACTTCCTGAAAGTAGATATAAATCCAAAAAAACGTGGGGAAAAAGTCAGTTCGAACCACGGGGTAGTAAAAACCGCCATCTTTGACACCCAACCTGTATTACCCAACTTAAGGGTGCAAAATACGTCCCCAGGGTTAACCTTTTTGGAGGACCAAAAAAAGTAAAAAAAAATGTTTTAATGTGTAAAAAAAAATTAAAAATATTAAAAGTTTCACCATTTTACAAATAAAAAAATAAAATAATAAATAAGTTCCCCATATTTGATGTCACCTCGTCCGAAAAAGTCTGATCTATTAAAATATAACATCATCACGAACCCTGTGGAGAGGAATGATGTCTTACAAAGACAAAGTTATGGCGCTCCTCAGACTTTTAAGGCCTTCCCTTCAGTCAGTTCATCAGAGCATGGAGGAGATGGAATCGCTGAACGTGGGTTTGATGGGAAGAGGATTGGAAGTAGCGAAGGAAAGTAGGAATCAGCTGTTACTAACATCTAAAATAGGAAGATGGAGTCACCTGTGTTAGTGTCTACGATGGTTACAAATGTTATTCAGAAGCATCGGCAAATCCAATGATACCAGATGTTGCCGCCTGTTTAAACATCGCGCATTGTAGACAAAAAACGGAAGACAATGGGCAACAAGATAACATCCTACGATATCAAAGGCGCAACCAAGGACAGACAGCTCAGTGATGAAAAGCAAGGGAACCTTCCCCTGTCTGAAATGTCAAAACTGCATCATTAAAGGCCCATATGCTTTACATCCTAATCCAGGCAAAACACATGGTGTCAATGGTTTCTTTACGTGTCATACACAGTAACTGCCCCATCTCTCCCCTGTAGAGGCAGTAAATGCCCATCTCTCACCTGTAGAGGCAGTAAATGCCCATCTCTCCCCTGTAGAGGCAGTAAATGCCATCTCTCCCTGTAGAGGCAGTAAATGCCCCGTCTCTCCCCTGTAGAGCAGTAAAAATGCCCGTCTCTCCCCTGTAGGATGCAGTAAATGCCCCGTCTCTCACCTGGTATGAGCAGTAACATGCCCACGTCTCTCCCCGTCGTAGAGGCAGTAAATGCCCCGTCTCTCCCCTGTAGATGCAGTAAATGCCCCGTCTCTCCCATGTAGATGCAGTAAATGCCCCGTCTCTCCCCTGTAGATGCAGTAAATGCCCCGTCTCTCCCCTGTAGATGCAGTAAATGCCCCGTCTCTCCCCTGTAGATGCAGTAAATGCCCCGTGCTCTCCCCTGTAGATGCCAGTAAATGCCCCCGTCTCTCCCATGAGAGGCAGTAATGCCATCTCTCCCCTGTAGAGGCAGTAAATGCCATCTCTACCCTGTAGAGGCAGTAAATGCCCCGTCTCTCCCCCGTAGATGCAGTAAATGCCCCGTCGTTCCCCTGTAGAGGCAGTAAATGCCCGGGGGGGGGGGGTTTTCCCTTTCTCCCCTGTAGAGCGTAAATGCCCCGTCTCTCCCCTGTAGATGCAGTCAATGCCCCGTCCTCCCTGTAGATGCAGTAAATGCCCCCGTCTATCCCTGTAGAGGCAGTAAAATGCCCCGTCTCTCCCATGTAGAGTCAGTAAATGCCCCGTCTCTCCCCAGTAGAGGCAGTTAATGCCCCGTTTTCTCCCCTTTTTTAGAGGAAAATGTTTTTTTGTGGGTAAATTTCCCCTTTTCCCCTGTAAAACAGTAAATGCCCCTTTTCTCCCCTGTAGATGCAAGTAAAAAGCCCCCCTCTCTCCCCCGTAAAAAGGGGGGGTAAAAGGGCCCCCTCTCTCCCCTGTGAAGCGGGTTATTTTGTTGGGAAAGCCCCGCTCTCCCCTTAGGTGGAATTAAATGCCCCGGGGTTTTCCCCTGTAGTTGCAGTTAAAAGCCCCGTCTTCCCCTTAAGAGGGGAAAAAGCCCCGTCTCTCCCCTTAGATGCTGTAAATGCCCCGGGGCTCTCCCCCCCCCTCCCCCCCTGTAAAAGGGGGTTAAAAAAACCCCCCTTTCCCCCCCTTGGAGTGGCCCCTTTTGTTGAGGTAAAAAGCCCCTCTCTCCCCCGTTTTTAGGGAGTTTAAAAGCCCCCCTCCCTTTTCCCCCGTGTTGCAGTTTAAAAGCCCCCTCTTTCCCCCCCGTAGAGCGTAAATGGCCCCTCTCTCCCCGGGGAGAGGGAGGGAAAGGCCCCCCCTTTTCTTTCCCCCGTAGGGTGAAGGGAAAAAGCCCCGTCTCTCCCCTTTTTAGAGGGAGTAAAATTTCCCCGTTTTCCCCGTAGACCGTAAATGCCCCGTTTTTCCCCCCTTTTTGGTTTAAAACCCCCCCCGGGGAAGGGAAATAAAAACCCCGGGTTTCTCCCCTGTAGAGGCCCGGGGAAATTGGGCCCCTCCCCCTCCCCTGTTTGAGCTTTTAAATGGCCCCCGTCGGCCCATCTCCTTTTAGGGCAGTAAATGCCCCCTCTCTCCCCCGGGGAGGCAGTAAATGCCCGTCTCTCCCCTGTAGAGTCAGTAAATGCCCCATCTCCCCTGTAGAGTGCAGTAAATGCCCGTCTCTCCCCTGGTGAGGTGTGTAAATGCCCGTTCTCCCTGTAGATGAGTTAAATGCCCCGTCTCTCCCCTGTAGAGGCAGTAAATGCCCATCTCTCCCCTGTAGAGGCAGTAAATGCCCCGTCTCTCCCCTGTAGAGGAGTAAATGCCCCGTCTCTCCCCTGTAGATGCAGTAAATGCCCCATCTCTCCCTGTAGAGGCAGTAAATGCCCGTCTCTCCCTGTAGAGGCATTAAATGCCCCGTCTCTCCCCTGTAGAGGCAGTATAATGCCCCGTCTCCCTGTAGATGCAGTAATGCCCAGTCTCTCCCTGTAGATGAGAGTAAATGCCCCGTCTCTCCCTGTAGAGGCAGTAATGCCCGTCTCTCCCCTGTAGAGCTAGTAAATGCCACGTCTCTCCCTGTAGAGGCAGTAAATGCCCCGTCTCTCCCCTGTTAGAGGCAAGTAAATGCCCCGTCTTCTCCCCTGGTAGAGGCAGTATATGCCGTTCTCTCACTGTAGAGGCAGTAATTGACCCGTTCTCTCCCTGTAAGGGGGCAGTTAATGCCCGTTCTCTCTCTGTAGAGGCAGTAAATTCCCCATATCTCTGCTGTAGAGGCAGTAAATGCCCCGTTCTTCCCAATGTTAGATGCAAGTAAATGCCCCCCCCGTCTCCCCCCTTGTAGAGCAGTAAAATGCCCCAGTCACTCTCCCTGTTAGAGGCAGTAAATGCCCGTCTCTCCCCTGTAGATGCAGTAAATGCCCCGTCTCTCCACGGACCCGGCTGGTACTGGGCCGGGAGAGCGCTATGCATCAGCCAGGTCAGGTACTGGTCAGGGAGAGCGGATGTGCATCAGACGGGTCAGGTATCTATCAGGGTGGAGCGCTGTGATCTGGAAGGTCAGGTACCTGTCAGGAGTGCGTGTGCAGCAGCGGGTCAGGTGGTGCCGGTCAGGAGAGCAACTGTGCTTCAGCCGGGTTTCTGGTACCGGTCGGGAGAGCACTGTGCTTCAGCCGGGTCAGGGAGACCAGTTTGCATCAGCCGGGTCAGGGAGAGCGTGTGGCATCTGCCGGGTCATGGTACGGGCTGGGAGAAGGCTGTGCATCCAGCCAGGGTAAGTACCTGGTCAGGGAGAGCACTGTGCATCAGGCCAGGTCAGGTACCGGTAGGGAGAGCGCTGTGTCATCAGCCGGGTCAATGTTCCCGGTCAGGAGAGATGATGTGCATAGCGGATGGGTCAGGGCACCGGTCAGGTGAGGAGCGCCGTGTGCATCAGCCAGGTCAGGGCACGGTCAGGGAGAGCATGTGCATTCAGCCGGGTTCAGGTGCCGGGTCAGGGAGTATGCTGTGCATAAGCCAAGATCAGGCACCGGTCAGGGAGAGCGCTGTGCATGAGCCAGGTCAGGGTACCGGTCTGGCGAGAGCGCTGTGCATACAGCCGGGTCAGCGGTACGGATCGGCGAGAGCACTGTGCAACAGCCAGGTCAGGTACCGGTCAGGAAGACCACTGTGCATCAGCCAGGTCAGTTACCAGTCAGGTGCATCAGCCACAGACGAGCCTTTTGAGGTGGTCATGTGACAGTGGGGGCAGGTCGGCCTCGTCCATACAGATCTGCCCTACGCTCTGTGAATGGTCCAGAGACGCCTCTACTACTGGAATAACATCCTTCATCCGGTCATTGCTTCTCTGCATGAACAGCTCAGGGCTCATCTACATGGAGGACAATGCTCCAGCTCCTCAAGGTCCCATCATTGGGGAACGGCTGTTGGAGACTGAGGAACCTCCAATGGAGCTTCTGCACTTTCTCCAGCCCTGAACCTCCTAGAAAACCTGTGGGATCAGCTGGGTGTAGAAGCTCCTGTCCCCTGAACCTCCATGACCTAAGGGGCCCTGCAAGGACAGTGCGAGCCACAGCAGGAGACGCCGTTGTTGAGCTGTGATTGATGCTCAAAGCCACAGGACACGTTATGGGACACTGAGATCATGGGAGGGCGCAGACCCTGCACTGCTGAGATCATGGGATGGTGCAGACCCTGCAATGCTTGGAGATCATGGGGATGTGTGTTCAGGGACCCTGCACTGCTGAGATCATGGGATGGTGCAGACCCTGCTACTACTGAGATTCATGGGAATGGTGCAGACCCTGCACTACTGAGATCATGGGATGGTGCAGACCCTGGCACTACTGAGATCATGGGATGGTGCAAGACCCTGCACTGCTGAGGTCATGGGAGGCGCAGTCCCTGCTGAGCTCATGGGTTGGTGCAGCCCCTGCACTGATGAGATCATGGGATGGTGCAGTCCCTGCTGAGATCATGGGATGGTACAGACCCTGCATTACTGAGATCATGGGATGGTACAGACCCTGCACTGCTGAGATCATGGGATGGTGCGCCCCTGCACTGCTGAGATCATGGGATGGTGCGGGACCCTGCATGCTGAGATCATGGGATGGTGCAGACCCGGGCACTGCTGAGATCTTGGGTGGTGCGACCCTGCACTGCTGAGATCATGGGATGGTGCAGACCCTGCTGAGATCATGGGATGGTGCAGACCCTGCTGAGATCATAGGATGGTGCAGACCCTGCTGAGATCATGGGATGGTGCAGACCCTGCACTACTGAGATCATGGGATGGTGCAGACCCTGCACTGCTGAGATCATGGGATGGTGCAGACCCTGCAGTACTGAGATCATGGGATGGTGCAGACCCTGCACTACTGAGATCATGGGATGGGGGAGACCCTGTGAGAACATGGGATGTGCAGACCTGCTGAGATCAGGGATGGTGCAGACCCTGCTGAGATCATGGGATGGGCAAGACCCTGCACTACTGAGATCATGGGTGGTGCGGGACCACTGCTGAGATAAATGGGTTTGGTGCAGACCTGCACTGCTGAGCTCATGGGATGGTGCGACACTGCACTACTGAGATCATGGGATGGTGCAGACCCTGCACTACTGGATCATGGGATGGTGCCAGACCCTGCTAAAAATCATGGGATGCAGACCCTGCACTACTGAGATCATGGGAGGGCGCAGACCATGCACTGCTGAGATCATGGGAGGGCGCAGACCCTGCTGAGATCATGGGAGGGCGCAGACCCTGCTGAGATCATGGGATGGTGCAGACCCTGCACTGCTGAGATCATGGGATGGTGCAGACCCTGCACTGCTGAGATCATGGGATGGTGCAGACCCTGCACTGCTGAGATCATGGGAGGGCGCAGACCCTGCTGAGATCATGGGATGGTGCAGACCCTGCACTGCTGAGATCATGGGAGGGCGCAGACCCTGCACTGCTGAGATCATGGGATGGGGCAGACGCTGCTGAGCTCATGGGAGGGCGCAGACCCTGCTGAGATCATGGGAGGGCGCAGACCCTGCTGAGGTCATGGGATGGTGCAGACCCTGCACTGCTGAGATCATGGGATGGTGCAGACCCTGCTGAGATCATGGGATGGTGCAGACCCTGCTGAGATCATGGGATGGTGCAGACCCTGCTGAGATCATGGGATGGTGCAGACCCTGCTGAGATCATGGGATGGTGCAGACCCTGCTGAGATCATGGGATGGTGCAGACCTGCACTACTGAGATCATGGGAGGGTGCAGACCCTGCTCTGCTGAGATCATGGGAGGGTGCAGACCCTGCACTGCTGAGATCATGGGATGGTGCAGACCCTGCACTGCTGAGATCATGGGATGGTGCAGACCCTGCACTACTGAGATCATGGGATGGTGCATACCCTGCTGAGATCTTGTGTTGGTGCATTCCCTGCTGAGATCATGGGATGGTGCAGACCCTGCTGAGATCATGGGATGGTGCAGACCCTGCACTGCTGAGATCATGGGATGGTGCAGACCCTGCACTGCTGAGATCATGGGATGGTGCAGACCCTGCTGAGGTCATGGGATGGTGCAGACCCTGCTGAGATCATGGGATGGTGCAGACCCTGCTGAGATCATGGGATGGTGCAGACCCTGCTGCGGTCCGGGGATGGTGCAGACCCTGCTGAGGTCATGGGATGGTGCAATCGTATGTAATATATGAGGTTATACGTTATAGCGATATAATGTACAATGCAGCGATATATCTCCATGTTCACCCTCTGCTCTGATTCCAGGTCGGCGTACTCACCGGGGATTTCAGAAATAAGTACAAGAGTTTTACTCCGTTTCCCTCAAAGAGTCAAGAACCGCGGCGCGGCGGACTTCTTACCGGTGAAGCCGCGGCACACGTGGGAATGGCACAGCTGCCACCAGTGAGTACTGGCCACGGGCGGGATATACTGGGGCGCGGTTCGGCTCCATCATCCGCTGTCCTCCTCCTCGTTGCAGGCATTACCACAGTATGGATTCCTTCAGCCACTACGACCTCCTGGACGCTGTGACCCATCGGAAGGTGGCGGAGGGCCACAAGGCCAGCTTCTGCCTGGAGGACACCTCCTGCGACCTCGGAGTGCGGCGGCGGTACGCCTGCACCGCGCACACCCAGGTGAGGGAACATGGGTGGACAAAGCTGCTCACACTGCACCCGTGCCACTATCCTGCCCAAAAAGTACAGACCCCCAAGCCACGAGCACACGACCGATAAACACATGGAGGCCACGAGCACACGACCGATAAACACATGGAGGCCACGACCACACGACTGATAAACACATGGAGGCCACGAGCACACGACCGATAAACACATGGAGGCCACGACCACACGACTGATAAACACATGGAGGCCACGACCACACGACCGATAAACACATGGAGGCCACGAGCACACGACCGATAAACACATGGAGGCCACGACCACACGACCGATAAACACATGGAGGCCACGACCACACGACTGATAAACACATGGAGGCCACGAGCACACGACTGATAAACACATGGAGGCCACGAGCACACGACTGATAAACACATGGAGGCCACGACCACACGACCGATAAACACATGGAGGCCACGACCACACGACTGATAAACACATGGAGGCCACGACCACACGACTGATAAACACATGGAGGCCAGAGCACCCCCCCACTGATAAACACATGGAGGGCCCCGACACACGACCGATACACATGGAGGCCACGACCACACGACCGATACACATGGAGGCCACGACCACAGATGTTTAAATTGGGGGCCCGAGCACAGACTGAAAACCATGGAGGCCAGAGCAACACCGATAAACACATGGAGGCCACGACCACACCGATAAAAAAATGGAGGCCACGACCACACGACCAATAAAACATGGAGGCCAGAGCCCGACTGACGAACACATGGGGGCCATGCCACACGCCCGATAAACACTGGAGGCCAGGGACCCCCGACGGTAAACACAGGACCAGGCACACGACCGAAAAAACCACTGGAGGAAGCCACGACCGAAAAACACAGGAGGCCACGAGCCAGGGGCCGATAAAAATGGAGGCCACGACCAAAACGCCCGATAAAACACATGGGGCCACGAGCACAGCTGACAACACATGGAGGCCCGACCACCGCCGATAAACACTTGGAGGCCACGCCACACACCGATAAACCATGGGGGCCCCCGAACCAAAAAAACCCCGATAAACATGGAGGGCACGCCCAACGACCGAAAAAACACATGGAGGCCCACGAGCACCGCCCGTAAAACTGGGGCCCACGAGCCCGACGAAAACCCAGGGAGGCCCGCCCAACGACCGATAAACAAGGAGGCCACAGCACACGCCGATAAAAACATGGGAGCCCGACCCCCGATGATAAAAAAATGGAGGCCCCGAGCACAGGGCCGATAAACACATGGAGGACGACCACCGACTGATAACACATGGAGGCCCACGAGCACACGCCCGAAAAACACATGGGGGCCCACGAGCACACGACGTAAACAATGGGGCCCGAGCACACGCCGATAAACCATGGAGGGCCACGGCACACGCCCGATAAACACATGGGGCCACACACACAAACTGATAAACACATGGAGGCCACGAGACACGACTGATAAACAGGGAGGCCCGAGCACACGATGATAAAACACCCGAGGCCACGGCACATGACCGATAAACAATGGGGCCCAAAAACCCGATAAAACACAGGAGGCCCGGCCCACGACGATAAAACACATGGGGGCCCCACGACCCCGCCCGATAACACATGGGGGGCCAGACCCCCGCCCCGATAAACACTGGAGGCCACGACCACAGATGAAAAAACCCCCGGGGCCACGAGCACATGACCGATAAAACATGGAGGCCACGAAAAAAACCGATGAAAAAACCCCGGGGGCCACGGCACACGATGAAAAAACACATGGGGCACGGCACACACCGATAAACAAGGGGGCCCACGCCACCGATGATAAACAAGGGAACCCTGACCACACGACCGATAAACACTGGGGCCACGCCCAACACGACCGATAAACACATGGGGGCCCACGGCACACACCGATAAACACATGGAGGCCACGACCACACGACCGATACACATGGAGGCCACTCCCACCGACCTAACAGGGAGGCCAAAAGCACTGCCCGATCACATGGAGGCCACTACCACACGACCGATACACATGGAGGCCACGAGCACACGACGATACAAGGGACCCCACGCCCACACGACTTTTAAAAATTTGGACCCACGACCACACGACCGTAAACCATGGAGGCCACGACCACCGACTGATAAACACATGGGGGCAAAACCCCACAGATTTAAAAATTTTCATGGAGGCCCGAGCACACGACTGATAAAAAATGGAGGCCAGCCCAACGACCGATAAACCATGGAGGCCCCACAACCACACGACCGATAAAACATGGGGCCAGGCACACGCCCGATAAACAATGGGGCCAGACACACGACGATAAAACATGGAGGCCACGACCACACCTGAAAAACACTGGGTGGCCACGACCACACGACTGATAAACAATGGGGGCCAAACCACAGATGATAAACACATGGAGGCCACGACCAAGACTGAAAAACACATGGAGGCCAGCCCCACACGACGACAAAAACAATGGAGGCTCCGAGCCCGACCGATAAACACCAGGACCCACACACAACCGATAAAACCATGGGGGGCCCGCCACACGACCGATAAACACATGGAGGCCACAACCACACAACCGATAAACACATGGAGACCATGACAAACGACGTAAAACCCGGGGCCCAGCCCACACGACTGATAAAAAAATGGGGGAAAGGGTTAAAAGGAGGCCAAAAGAATAAAAAATGGAGGAGGGAAGAGAAATAAAAATGGAGGAGGAAAGAGTAAAAACTGGTGGAGCCACACGAAAAACACATGGGGGGCCAAAACCCACACAACCGAAAAACACATGGGACCTGACCAAACGACAGATAAACCCGGGCCCGCCCCACAGACTGTAAACAACCGGGCCACGACCAAAAAACCCGAAAAAAACACAGGGAGGCCACGACACTCCTGATAAAACATGGAGGCCACGACCCCGACCGATAAAACTGGAGGGCCAGCCACAGACTGATAAACCAGGAGGCCACGACCACACCCCGATAAAACACATGGGGGCCCGACCCACGACTGATAAACACATGGAGGCCACGCCCACACGATCGATAGCACATGGGGGGGCCACGACCACACGACGTAGAACATGGAGGCCAGACCACACGACCTAAAACATGGAGGCCACGAGCACCGACCGATAAACACATGGGGGCCACGAAGCACAGCCCCGATAAACACATGGAGGCCACGACCACAGGGACCGATAAACACATGGAGGCAGGCATCAGCTGAAACCAGAATATCCCTAAGATTCCTTGTCCTTCTAATGCCCGTTGTGGAGGGATAACTCGGGAATATGCTGAGAATGATCACTAAGCATGAGCCGTTCCTTCCAATGTGCTGAGATAAAATACGGATGTGCAGAGACACACGTGGCCCGGGCTCTCGCTCTGCCGGATTTTTAAGCACAGACGTCCTATCAACAAGCTCCACTTTCTTGCGCTGAGATGCGATTAATTGTTTAGGGAAACCCTGTTGGAGAAAATTATCTGACGTCTCATAAAATCTAGTGTTCACCATAGTAGGATCCAGAAGAATCCTTTCCACCTCCAAAATCAGCTTAAGGGAAAGATTTTTACCAAGTCCTTTTGGGGGAAAAAACTGAATTCAAGAAATTTGTTTTTGTTTTTATAAAAAGATCAGTAAATTTATTACAATAGTGTCAAGAAGTTGGACTTTGGTGGTTTTTTCTGGGGGGGGGGGGGGGGAAGATGGAACAATGAATTTCATATCAGTGTCCAGACTATTGAGAAATAGATAGAAGTCATTAAGCTGAGTCTCAAAGGACAAAACTGTCGTCTATGTATCGTCACCACCCCAGGACATGGCTGAAGTGGTTGGACCATGACGAGAGCCCTTTCCTAAAAATGCCAAAAAAAAATTTTTTGCATATGGTTTGGAGCAAAAATCCCCACCCCCTGGGGCCGTCCCCTTCTCTGTACATAACAGTAATCTTTAAAATGAGAAATTGTTTCAGTAAGAATAGATTGTAATAAATCCATAAGAAACTGTGTAACAGCTTCAGACAAGATAGAAGAAATGAGGAAACCCCCTAGTGACATCACTGAGTTGGGGTTTATGGCGTTTAAAAAATTTAAATTATCCAAGGACACCTAATAGTCTGTATCCAAGGCAACAAGTTTATTTTATTAAAGAAATCAGTGGTATCTCTAGTGTAAGATTGAGCCGGCAAATATTCTAAGCACTTTATCCAATAAGATAGCTAAAAGGCAAAAGATAGAACCTTGACTGACACTATGGGCTCTGGTTGCTATGGGTTTTGATTGGTTGCTATGGGCTCTATTTAGTTGCTATGAACACTGATTGGTTGCTGTGGGTTTTTATTGGTTGGTATGGGCTCTGATTGGTTGCTATGAGCACTGATTGGTTGCTATGGGCTCTGATTGGTTGCTATGAGCACTGATTGGTTGCTTTGGGCTCTGATTGGTTGCTCTGATTGGTTGCTATGGGCTCTGATTGGTTGCTATGAGCACTGATTGGTGGCTTGGGCCTTGATTGGTTGTATGGGTTCTAAATTGGTGGCTTTTGGGCTCTGATTGGTTGCTATGGGCTCTGATTGGTCGCTATGGGCTCTGATTGGTCGCTGTGGGCTCTGATTGGTGGCTATGATCTCTGATTGGGTATCAAGGGTATTTTAAAAAACAAAAATTTCTTAAAAAAGTGGGAAAAGCTCTAGAGTTAAAAAAAATTACTATTTTTTTTACATATACATAACGCGTTTCACGAGTTTCACACTCGCTTCCTCTGATGTATCGATTCCTCAATTTAACAAGCTTTATATACATTTCCCATCTATACACAGATCACTACCTAAGAGGATAATTGATTCAATTAGTGTCTTAATTGTAAACATTTCACCTCATTACTCTCAGGTTCATTCATAATTAAAGTCATTGATACAAGTTCATTCATAAAAAAGCCATTCATAAAATTCCATTCATAAAAATCCATTCTAAAATGTGTCTTCCTTAAAAAGGCTGTTTAAAAGGTATTATATGGTTTATTTTATCTGATCTATTTAATTTACCTATTGTTTATTAATATATATATATAAAAAATAAATTTATAAAAGAATTGTCCCTTTATTAATTTTTGTATTAAAAAGAAAATAAAAAATATAAAAGAATATTATATAGATTTGATCTCAATCCGTTTATCTGCGGGTCACAGGCTTACACTATAGATTCAAAAACTTCATTTAATCCATGTGGTTTTCGTGTGTTTAGTTTATAGATCCAATACATCTCGCGGCGGTTTAATTTTTTTATTCTATTTGGCGCTTCTTCCGGGATGAATTCAATGGGTTGGATGACTAATTCTAGCTCATTACTATTATGGACTTCTAGGCAATGCCTCGGCAGACTGTGGACAAGTCTACTGTGCTTCACGTTGTATCTGTGTCCTCTTAAACGTTTAGATAACTTGATTGTAGTTTTCCCTACATACTGTATGCCACAATGGCATGTAATCAAGTAGATTACAAAGTTGCTAGAACAGGTGAGAGGGTCTTTTATCTGAAGCTCCTCTCCTGTCCATGTGGACCTGAAGCTGACACCTTTTTTGATCACTTCGCAGCATTTACAGATGAAGTGGCCGCATGCATAAACTCCCGGTTTCTTCTTTTCTCCTTTCTTTTCTCTCTCCTTACTTGGTACAATATGTTTTTCTTGATGTTGTTGTAATTGCGAGGGAGCCAGGATGTTTTTTATAGTTTTAGCTTTCCTGTAAATAAGTTTAGGATGTTCAGTCAGGGCACTTTTCAGAACTGGATCCCTCCTCATGATTTTCCAATGGTTTTTTTTGATATTTTGGATTTCCTTGTACTGTGAGTTATGAGTTGTTATAAAACTCATTTCCCAAAAGAACCTCCATCATTTTTTTCCTTCGTTTTTTTATTTGATTCAAGATATTGTAATTGCGTTTTAGACGCCGCTTTCTTTCGGGATCCCTCAAGCAACTTTTTGGGGTAACCTTTTTGAATAAACTTCTCCGTGAGGAGATCCGCCTGTTCATTAAAAGTATTTTCTTTTGTACAGTTTTTCTTTATCCGACAATATTGGCCATACGGTATATTATTTACCCATTTCTTTTGTTGATTTGATTTGTAAGCCAAACAATTGTTAGAGTCAGTTACTTTGAAATGTGTTTTGGATACTATTTCATTATTTTCTACATAAAGGTGCAGATCTAAAAACACTATTTCTGTTTTATGGAATGTGGCCGTGAATTTTATTCCCCAGTCGTTCTCATTGATAAAGCTCATAAAATTTTTCAAAAGTACTTGGGGGGCCGTCCCAAATAAACAGAAGATCATCTATGAATCTTCTGAAGTATTTTATATGTCCGACGAATGGGTTCTCTTTTGATTCGATATATTGTTTTTCAAAAAGACCCATGAACAGGTTGGCCAGCGATGGGGCAACTCGTGCTGATGGTAATGTACATGATCAAAAAAGGTGACAGCTTCAGGTCCACATCGACAGGAGAGGAGCTTCAGATAAAAGACCCTCTCACTTGTTCTAGCAACTTTGTAATCTAACTTGATTGTGCCATTGTGGATACAGTATGTAGGGAAAACTACAATTAAGTTTTTCTAAACTTTTAAGAGGACACAGATACAAGTGAAGCACATTTAGCCCTTGTCCACATTTTTGGGCCGAGGAATTTGCCTAAAAAGCCAATAATAGTTGAGCAAAGAATTATTCACCCAAACCCCCCATTGAATTCATCCCAAAAGGGAAGCGGAAAATAAAAAAAAAAATTAAAAACAGCCCGGGGGAATTATTGGATTATAAACTAAAACATTTAAAAAAAAACAGGGGATTAAAAAAGGAAGTTTTTTTAAATTCTATAGGGGTAACCCGTGACTGGGCAGATAAAGGGTTTGGGAAGATCAAATCTTTAAAATTATTTTTTTAAAATTTTTTTCCTTTATTTTTTTTCTTTTTAATAAAAAAAATTTAATAAAGGACCTTTCTTTTAAAAAATTTATTTTATATATATATATATATTTTTTATTTTTATAAAATTGGTATATCAAATAGATAAAGGAAAATAAAATAAACCATTTTAATCCCTTTTAAAAATGGGCCTTTTTTTGGAAGACACATTTTATAATGGTTTTTTTATGAAGGGGTTTTTAAATGAATAAAACTTGTATCAATGACTTTAATTATAATAAAACCTAGAGAAATTTAGGTGAAATTTTTTACAAAAAAGACACTAATTGAAATAAATTTAATCCTCTTAGGTATTAAACTGTGTAAAAAAAGGGAAATGTATATAAAGCTTGTTAAATTGAGGAATCGATACATCTGAGGAAGCGAGTTTGAAACTCGTGAAACGGTTTATGTATTGTAAAATAAATAGTAATTTTTTAACTTTAGCGCTCTAAGCTTTTCCCCCCTTTTTTAAGAAATTTTTTGTTTTTTAAAAAAACCCCTTTATACCCTTGTGTTTTTCCGGGTTGGGGTCCCATGTTTTACATCAAAACGGGGAAATTTTTTGGGGCAGCTTCTTTGACCAAAATCCCCCACGGTTTGGGGGGATTTGGGGCGATTAAAGCGAGCCCGTACCGAATTTTGGCCCGGGAGAAATTGGTTTGGCCCCTTAAACCCCCACCCGGAATTTGAGTGGTAAATTTTTAAAAAGGAAATTTTAAACTGCCTTTCTTTTTTCCCGTTTCCCTTTTGGCACAACCCGGGAAAAAATTTTTTGGGGACCCAACTAGGGTTTTTTTTCGGAGTGTTTATATTTTTTTTTGATCTCTGATTGGTCGCTATGGGCTCTTGATTGGGGTTTTTATGGACTCTATTGGTGGCTATTGGCTCTGAAAAGGTTATTATTTGGGCCCGATTGGGGCTTTTGGGCTTGATTTTTGGGTTTTTATGGGTTCTGATTGGTGGCTATGGGCTCTGATTGGGTTGGGGTCTGGGGTCGGGTTGGTGGGTTTTGGGGCTTGAAATTGGTTTTTTATGGACCCCTTTATTGGTGGGTTTTAGGCCCCTGATTGGTCGCTTTTGGGCTCTGATTGGGTGACTATTTGGGGTCTGAAATTTGGGCGCTCGAAACCTGATTGGTGCTATGAGCCCTTTAATTTTGGGCGCTATGGGGTCTGATTTTGGGGGCTATGGGTTGTTATTTGGGCGCTATGGTCTGATTGGTAAAATTTTTTGGGTCGATTGGGCCTACGACTGTGATTGGGCGCTATGGGCCCCTGATTGGGGCGCTACGGCTTGATTTGGGGGCTATGTGCCCTGAAATTGGGTTGGGTATGGGGCTTTTGATTGGGTGGGTAAGGGGTCTGATTGGTGACTATGGGCTCTGATTGGGCGCTACAAGCTGTGATTTTGGGCCCCTGTGTGCTCCCGATTGGGGTTTCCATGGGGTCTGATTGGGGGGGGCTATTAGCTGTGATTGGTCCCCTTTTGGGCCTGTTTTGGGGGGCTTTGAGCTCTGATTTTTGGGCGCTTTGGGGTCGGGTTTTGTTTTTATGGGGTCCGATTGGTTCCCCAAAGGGCTCTGAAAAGGGCTCATGGGGCCCCCGATTGGTCCTTTTATGGGGCCTTTATTGGTCGGCCCTTTTGGGGTTTCCCATTGGTTTTCTATGGGCTCCCCATTGGGCCTAAATTTGGGCCCTGATTGGGTCCCCTAACGAGCTCTGATTGGTCTCTATGGGCTCTTATTCGTCTCTATGGGCTCCGATTGGTCTCTATGGGCTCTGATTGGTCTCTATGGGCTCTGATTGGTTTCTATGGGCTCTAAATTGGTTTCTGATGTTGCTAGGGCTCTGTTGGGTTTTCTATGGGTTCTGTTTGGGGGCGGGCTATTGGGCTTTTTGATTGGTTTTCGGGTTAGGGGTTGCTCTGATTGGTGTCTATGGGCTTGATTGGTTACTATGGGCTCTGATTGGTGGCTATGGGCTCTGATTGGTGGCTATGGGCTCTGATTGGCGGCTATGAGCTCTGATTGGTCGCTATGGGCTCTGATTGGTCACTATAGGCTTTGATTGGTCTCTACGGGCTCTGATTGGTCTCTATGGGCAACCAGGACAGTTCGGCTGCTAGACTGTTTTGATAACGCCCAATGAGTCTATGAGTCGGCGACTACTGTGTTTTGTAGCCGTTCTGTGGAGCTGCACCGGCCGGGCAGAGGGGAGTCGGGGTGGGAATAACAGCGGCTGCATCTTTGTGTTCCAGGGACTGAGCCCCGGATGCTACGACACGTATCACGCCAACATCGACTGTCAGTGGATCGATATCACCGACGTGCCCCCAGGAAAGTACATTCTCAAGGTGAGGAGAGGGCGCGCTCAATTCCAGCTCCTGAGGCATCCGATTCCCCCGACCTCCCCTCGTTCCTCTGTTATTCCTCCTGGAAATAATCAGACAACTGGTCGTTACCGTTCCCGTTAGTGACGACAGACGGTTGGGACACGCCTTATTGGCACAGGACGGGTAACTCCCAGTTGTCGATTTCCTCGAGGAGGGATAACAGAGGCCCCAGCATTACTACATTATAACAGCGACGTCATCACCAGCGCCTCATAATGCACAGGGGTCACTCCTCTCGCCTTTCAGGTCTCCGTGAACCCAAACTTCCAAGTCCTGGAGTCCGACTTCTCCAATAACGCGGTGCGCTGCGAGCTGACCTACGCCGGGAGCCACGTCATCACCCGCAACTGCCGCCTCGCCAGGTAACCTGCCTCCATATTCCACAAATGGTCACGGGTGTGGGATCAATAGTTACAGGTGATCTGAGAATTGAACGCAGGGAAATCCTCCCACAAAAAGGAGCCAAAGACCCCGGGGCGTCTCTGAGATCCCTGCCGGGTGCTACACAGTGTGCGGCTCCGGGGGTAGAGCCGCCGGCTGAGTCCAGCCATAGGGTCACTGAGATTTACATTATCTACAGGTTATGAGAGCCAGAACCGTCCATCCTGGATCAATATAGGATCATATGGGGAGACCAGACTACAACACATGGGTGACTACACCTGTCCTGGATCACTATAGAGTCCTATGGGGAGACCAGACTACAAAACCTGTCCCGGTCTTCATATAGAGGGCTATGGGGAGAGGGGCTCCCAACACATGGGGGGACTACACCGTCTGGATTTACTATAGAGGTCTATGGGGAGGGGAAAACAAAACCCGGGTGACTGCTTTCCCGTCCCTTTTAGGGGCAAAGGGGAGACCCCGACTACAACCACAGGGGGACTTTCCCCCTTCCCCCATTACTATGGGGTCCTTTGGGAAGGGGGGGGACCGGGGGGCTACAACCCCATGGGTTAACCCCATCCCGGGTTACTTGGGCCCCTGGGAGACCGGCTACCAACATTGGGTGACTACACCGTCCTGGGCACTAAGGTCCCCATGT
>JAODAL010064845.1:0-18502 GCA_025379985.1 Phyllomedusa bahiana
TTAAGAAAGAATGGAAATCACACTGCACATTGTTAGATGCGAGTCCGTTTAGGGTCCAAAACACGGATCCAAACATGAGGTCAACACGCCGTGTGAACATATCCTAATAATTAATGCAGACATAACATTTAATTGTAAAATACAGAAAACCAACAAAGCTTTCTGGTCACTACAGTAAAATATGACAACATACAGATGTATCACATACATAAGCAGAGCTAATCCCTCCATGTCTCATCCTCTTCCAAGGTCCTTTTTTAAATAAAAAAAACAAAAAACATTTCAACAGCTGCATTTTATAGTTTTATAGCATTTATTTTTGCAAAATGTATGTAGTGGTACATGCTTTTCTCAATTATATGCGTTTAACGTGTGCTTTTGGTAACAGAATATCGAAAAAAAATAAAAAAACACACCACCACCAGTATGCTTCATTTAAGAAAAAACAAAAACAAAACACTACTACTAACAGAAAAAAACTGTACAAAGAAAAAAGCAACATCTGTAGTGCATGTCATATTTGCCTACTGACTTCCAGCTAACATATGCCCACTACAATTTTTGCAATAAACAAAAATATGCATTTTTTTTAGTAAATTTTGGCATGCTTAAAAAAAAAAAAAAAAAAAAAAAAAAAAAGCAACATGTGAATCAAGCCTAATAACAAAGGCAGCAAAAGCCTATTACAAAAAAATAAATAAATAAAATCATTTACCATTAATGCATCGGGTAAATCAACTAATCACAGTGACATAACTAATACATTTATTAAAGGGGTTGTCTTATGGGTAAAAAAAAAATCAACATTAAGGGCCACATGTATGAAAACTGTCTAGTTCTAAAATTCACTTTGTTGCCCATAGCAACCAGAGCCCCCCTAAATTTTTCCAGAGCAACTATATGAAATGAGAGGGGCGCTCTGATTGGTTGCTATGGGCAACAGTAATTTTTAGACCTAGACAGTTTCATACATGTGGCCCTAAATGTGACCAGGGGAAAAAAAAAAAGAAAAGGTACACTTATCTACCCGTTCTCTCACTCCAGAGCTCCATAGGGACCCAGTCCTCTTCACTTTTGGGTTCTGACACTCAGTCACTACGACCCTGTTTTGTGCGTCATGATGAGAACCCGAGAGTGAAGAGGAGTGAAACCTGTGGTGACCCAGCAGTGATAGGGGACAGGTAGACTAGTATAATTTGTTTCCATTTTTTTTCCTCCTCACCCAGGCCCCACACAAGATTATTTTTTTTCTCCCCTGGATAACTCTTTTAAGCAGTTTATGACAATTTCACCCTAATAAAGGTCAATAAATCTTCTGCAACTTTTCTCAACCCTTGCCAAATTTGAAAAAGGATATAAAAAGTCAATGTAGTCTCTAAAGGAGACAATATTTAGGTCAGTTTATGTAGAAGAGGGGATAATGGCTGAAATTTTTGGTGCAACTATATATCCGACCATAGCAATGTCTGTAGACTACAATTTTTTAATAAGCAAGGACCTTTAAATACATTTGGTGCAATTTATTCCTCCTAATTAGTGCACAAATTTCATTCTTAGGGTGCTTTCACACGGTGCAGAAAGGGACCGCAATTAATGCTACACATTACTGCACAAAAAAAGAAACGCATTAAAAAACGCACCTAAAATGCACTGTGTGAAAGCACCCTAAGAATGTGGGCCACTGTGTATGTGTGCCTTAGTATGTGATATGTATGAAGAACATTTAATTACACATTTCATTAAAATATACCATTTTATGCCAGAACGTTTTCTATACCTCTCCAGTTTAAACAAATCAACCATGGAGCCCAGACATAGCCCCAATAACACTCTTTTACCTGCAGGATACTGAAACATTCTTTTTTTTCTTCTGATAACAATGGATCCATCAGTTTCATGTGTATCTTCAACAACTACCCAAATCCCGCGAAATTCCGGGAACATCACTGGATTACTGAAGCAAAGCAGTAATGCTGACTTGTTCTGTGGCTGGTTCAAACCCTCTCAATTGGAAAAGATTGTTTGAGAACCATCAACTCAAAACTTTAACACCCAAGGCTTGCTGTAGTTCCTTCTATCTCAGAATTATAAAATGAGAAAATCTGAAGCTCAGAAATGCTTGGTAGACCAAACCATAGACAATGCAGAAACTAATGCTATCCTTTGCTGCTCAGGTGGGTAAGTGAGAGGTATTTAGCTTCCTATGAAAACACTTGAGTTCATGATGGGACTAAACAAAAACCCGGACTGGACACCCCATGTATATACTGCAGTGCACCACTCACAAGCCATCCAACAAAGATGCCTTTTTTGGTCACTCGCTTTTCCATCATCCTCTTCAACTTGTCAACACAAACTGCCCTCCTGGGTGCTTAAGGGTATGTTCACACGGTGTATTTGCAGGCTGTATTTCGGGGAGTAATTGTGCTGCGATATGCCTGAAGTACGACTCACAACTATAGCTATTGAGAACTATGATTATCTGCTGTTTTCCCTGTGACATGTCACGAGAGTGAATGGGGACCGGCACAGAGCACTTTAGAAGTACACGCTGGCATATAACCGCGTGCACAGTACGTGCTGCTATACGCTGGGATTATGCCGCGTGAACTAACCTTTAGGGTGCTTTCACACGGTGCCGTTTCGGTGCTTTTTTGATGTGTTTTTTTGGATTTTTTTTTTGTGCAGGAAGACACAACAATTAATGCTATACATTGTTCATCCACATTTTATGTATACTCCCCTATATTTATGTAACATGGCTGGTCCATTTAAATCAAGCACTTGTCGCCCATTGTTTCACCCATACACCCTAATAGATTGTAAGCTCTTGCGAGCAGGGCCCTCACACCTCGTGTCTCATTTGTCAGTAGCTTTTTTATAATGTAATGTCTGGTTTGTCTGTGCTTATTCCCTCTATATTGTAACGTGCTGCGGAATATGTTGGCGCTATATAAATAAAGATTATTATTATTGTTGCACAAAAAACGCATCCGAAAAACTGCATCAAAAACGCACCAAAACCGCACTGTGTGAAAGCACCCTTAGGGTATGTTCACATTATGTATTTTTAAGAGTAAATTTACTCTTAAAACCTGCTACTAAATCAGTATTTTTTTTTGAAGCATTGCTTATTTTTGAAGCGTATTTGAAAAATCCTATCCACATTGTTTCCTGTGCTGATTTTACTCGCTTAAACGCCTCAAGAATTGACAAGGCACTTAAATTTACGTGAATAAAATTGTCTCTAAATACGCACCGCAAATACACTAGTAAATTACGCATCGTGTGAACGACTGCGCATATTTACATTACAATCAATGAGAGGTGTTTAGAACATTGTAGCTTATTTTGCGGCGCCCCAGAAATAAGCTTCAAAATATGTCGTTTGGACATACCCTAAGGCACAGTTCACACGGCTGATTGCCGGCGTAATTGCGGGGACGGATTTCGACCCGCAATTACGCCGGCTGCCGGGCAGTGTGGGCGGGGGAACGGCAGCCCACCAACCCCATAGCCAGTCATTATTCACAGCGCGTACAAGCCGTAAATAATTGACATGTCACTTCTCTCCCCCTCGTTGGACAACCTAATCGCACAGTTCCACGGCTATGGATTACCGGCGTAATTGACGGGGACGGATTTCCCACCCGCAATTACGGCAGCCGTACGGCGGAAACGGAGCCCAAAACCCGCCCGTGTAGCCTAGTCTATGTTCACAGGGTAAAGCCAGTAAAATTGGAGTCACATTGGAGTTCTCCCCGCTTGGGCGAAGGGATCCATAGTCCCCATAGAGAACTATGGCGTGTAATGAAAAGGACATGTTAATTATCTCCCTGCACCTACAATACGATCATATTGTACGCCCGGGGTGAGATGGCGTAATCCATAGTACTCTATTAGAACTATGGATTACCGTAATTTCCGTAATCCATTAGAGCGAAAATACGACGCAAAATGTGCCCTGAAATTTGACCGTGTGAACATACCCTAAATCTGCAGCAGAGATCCGAAGCAATCCTCCTTGATTTTTGCTGCGGAGTCTTAATTTAGAAGCTGCTTGTTTTGCTGTACTTTTGGTCGCGGATTAGCCACTTTTGCATCTAGGTTACCTGACCTAGATTTGGACAGGATTCTGAATAAAGGGAGTGACCTGTCAATTTTTTTTTTCATGGAAATAAATTCACAGCGCGAATTCACAGATTCCCATTAAAAACAGTCGGACAGAGATCCCAGACAGTTTTCATGCAGGTTCTGCATCAGAATCTGTTTGAAAAAACTAAGGACAGATTCACACAGGATAAAAAGGATGATGAAAAGTACCCACGTATTTCAAGGGAAAATGTACATAATTTTCTGCGTTTCCTTCTGTACTTTCTTGTGTGTTTTTTTTCTTTTGTATATTTTCAGTTTTTTTTTTTCAACACACACCAATTCAGTTTGCTTGATGAGTTTTTTTTACACATAAAAAATTAATATGCATAAATTTATGCACTTATTTAAATCTCATAGATTTACAATTATAAAGGGAATGCAAAAATGCAGCAAATCGCGTTTATGGACTACAAAAAGAATTGACCCGCACTTGCCCTTTTTTACACGTCAAAAAACATATGAAACAATGCATAAAAATATGCATCAAATGACTGAATACTGCATATTTTGCACATTTACAGTACATTACATTTTGCCGCTTAAAGCACATTTACAGTATCTATGTAATACAAAGTATTTTTGTAAAAAATGAGACAACACTGAAGATATGACACTTTGATACAATGTAAAGTAGTCAGTGTTCAGCTTGTATAACAGTGTAAATTTGATGTGCCGTCAAAATAACCCAACACACAGCCATAAATGTCTCAACCACATGGGCACAATCTGTCCAGATTTCACTTAGGGGTGTACTCACCTTTGTTTCCAGCAGTTTAGATATTGATGGCTGTGTGTTGAGATATTTTGAGGGCACACTAAATTTATACTGTTATACAAGCTGCACACTGACTATTTTACATTGTATCAAAGTGTCATATCTTCAGTGTCCTCCCATAAGGAAAGATATAATACAATATTTACAAAAATGTGAGGGGTGTACCCACTTGTGTGAGATACTGTAGAAGTGCATTTTGTGCATCAAAATGTGCATAAAAAATGCCATGCTAACCTAGTCTTACATCTTACCACTACCTCTAATACTGAGCATACTGTTCTGCTCAGTGGCCCCAAATACCAAACTACAGAAATTTTAGTGATACAATAAGTACCCCTGAAAATACTAGTGTCACACATGTAGTGCCTCCTACAGTAATTAGTGTGACACAGTGCCCTGAATTAATAACTGTGGTCATCAGACATCTTTCAACGGTGACTCTGCTAGGGTGGCAGTCATGGTAATAGTGCCCCCAAAGGCAGCTGTGCAAGACTGCCCCCCTAGTGCCACCAATAATCATTTTCTCTCAGGTGGGCCATTAGTAAAAATGCTCCCCATAGTGTTTGTAATGAAATATGTAGTGTATTTGAAAATGTAGGTTCTGTTTCCATTCTCTATGTAAAGTGCAATCAAGGCACTTCCCAATGCATATGCAGGGCTCCAAACTAAAAAAAGACAAAAAAATCTCTTCACTCCTAAACTTAAAAACTTTTGAGCTGAATAATAGTTTTCAGTTGTCAAATGAACATTCATTAACTAATGGCCTGATCCATTTTTTTACACTAGATCAAAGGACTGACTAGTGGCAGCATTAACTGTAGACCGGTGGACTAAGTGGTGATAGAAATTACACTAGACCAGTAGACTAATAAGTGGCAGCATTAACACTAGAGTGGTGGACTAACCAATGGCAGCATTAACACTAGACTAGTGCACTAATTAGTGGCTGCATTTATACTAGACCAGTGGATTAGGTGGTACTAGCATTTATACTAGACTGGTGGGCTAACTAATGGCAGCATTTACAGTAGACCAGTGCAATAGCTGGTGCTAGCATTTACACTAGACCGGTGGAGTAATTAGTGGCAGCATTTACATTAGCCAGGTGGACTAAGCAGTTGTAGCATTAACACTAGATTGGTTGTCTGACGAGTGGTAGTGTTTACATTAGACTTGTAGTCTAACTAGAGACACCATTTACACTAGACTGATGGTAGTATTTACACTAGACTGGCAGACCAACTAGTGGCAGCATTTACACTAGAAAAAGTGAAGTGACTGGTGCTAGCATTTACACTAGACTGGTGAACTACAGTAACTTGTGGCAGTATATACACTAGACTGGTGCATTGACTAGTGGTAGCATTTACAGTAGACTGGTAGACCAACTAGTGGCCGCATTTACACTAGACCAGTGGACTAACTGATGGCAGCACTTCTATTAGACCATTGGACTGACTGGTTCTAGCATGTACACAAGATTGGTGGACTAACTTGTGACAGCTTTTTACACAAGACTAGTGAACTGACTGGTGATATCATTTACACTAGACTGGTGTACTAACTTGTGGCAGAATTTACACTAGATCAGTGAACTGACTGGAGGTGGCATTTACACTAGACCCGTGGATTGAGTGATAATGGTATTAATGAATGGTGGTGGCATTAACACAGAATTTACACTAGATCAGTGAACTGACTGGAGGTGGCATTTACACTAGACCAGTTGATTGAATGATTATGGCATTAATGAATAGTGGTGGCATTGACACTAGGCCAGGGGACTAACTGGTGGTAGCACTTCTATTAGACCATTGGACTGACTGGTTCTAGCATGTACACAAGATTGGTGGACTAACTTGTGACAGCTTTTTACACAAGACTAGTGAACTGACTGGTGATATCATTTACACTAGACTGGTGTACTAACTTGTGGCAGAATTTACACTAGATCAGTGAACTGACTGGAGGTGGCATTTACACTAGACCCGTGGATTGAGTGATAATGGTATTAATGAATGGTGGTGGCATTAACACAGAATTTACACTAGATCAGTGAACTGACTGGAGGTGGCATTTACACTAGACCAGTTGATTGAATGATTATGGCATTAATGAATAGTGGTGGCATTGACACTAGGCCAGGGGACTAACTGGTGGTAGCATCTACACTAGACTGATTGCCTGATTGGTGGCAGCATTTATACTAAACTGGTGGACTGGCATCACTGCATAGAGATGTTCAATGCATTTAAAGGGTTTCTGTTGTGTCCTGAGATCAGATAACTTGTTGCAATAAATTATTTTTGATACATCCATGAGCAGTAAGCTCATCTATACACTGTTACTTTATTTACACACTAAAATTGGTTATTCCAGTTTAATTTTTAGCTTTAAACATGTTGACAAAGGTAAATAAAGGCCAAATACATTGCTATTCTGATTTTGCTTGTCTTCAAGCTTTCCTAGTTACCGGGCACCTCTCTTTGTTTTTGCAGGCTGCATCAGTAGTCGGGACGGTGACGTACTCCCTACTGTGTTTCTTTTCTGTAAGACGGACATTGTTTACATTACTTGCTGACCAGGGCTGTGGAGTCAGTAAGCCAAAGCTCCGACTCCAACTCCGACTCCTCAATTTTCCTGACACCGACAGCTTTTTCTTCAACTCCAACGGTATGTTCACACGGTGTATTGCGGCACAAGTACACCGTGTGTTTCTGGAGCTCGCGCTGATCAGTACGTACTCCTGAGGCGCGGGGGGGCCAGCAGTACTCGAGTGTATGAAGTAACTCATCTTGTAGGACACTCACATTGAGTTCACCATCAATCCTGGTCAAGTATCCACCATCTTTGGCTGTGAAACATCCCCATATCCTCAGGCTTCTTCCACTGAACCTGAGGGTTCTTCTAGCTTCTCGATTCGTTAGCCTCCTTTTCCCTTGATTCTTTCAAACCCATTTGCTCCCATCAGAGCCCGGTCTATTAACTTTCATCTCATCGCTCTAAATCACCCCTTTCCAATCTTCCATTTTTCGTACTTTTTGGCAAACTCGAGCCGACACATCTTATAACAAGACTGAAGTCGAGGCTTCTTCCCCTATTTTCAGGCCATCATTCCAGACCTGTGTATAGCGTGTTGCCGGTGCTATTAGGGAATGTGAGAACAGGTTGTAATTTGTCCTACCACCAGGAGCAAAACACTAACAATGCAGTTACATGAGAAGAATCTGTAGAACTCAGTAGATGCTAAATAGTTGAAGGTAAAAGTTATGTTTGAGATTGCCAAGATGATTGTCTATAAATTGATGGGAGTTTCATGTTGAAAGCTGTAGTGGACGGTGAGATATGGAGCCTGAAAGTCAAAAGTCCTAAACATTGTTACACTTTTGCTTTTCGATGTAAAATATATTTATAGGATACGACTTTCAAACACAAAAAACTTTAATAAATTGTAAATATGAAGTGAAAAATTTTGCTGAAATCTGGTCAATCTGTTTGCTATGGGAGCAGAATCTTTTCCCCTGGGGCAGCGCTTTGCCTGCTCCATGTCATCAATAAAACTCCTCATGTGATGAGGCTGAAGATATGGGAGCAGTAGCACTGGCCGGACCCAATTCCTCCTGCTCTGGGCACTGCATTGAACTAACTGTATCAATTAATTATATATTTTAGGAGTTGGAGTCGGTCCATTTTTTACCGACTCCAACTACGACTCCTGTAAAATGGGCACTGACTCCGACTCCACAGCCATGTATGCTGACAAGTTTTAAAGGGGTTTTCTCACTAGGCTGTTTCACTGATTCACAAGCAGTTTTACACTCACTCTGTCTCCTCAGGTTGTGGGTGATTAGCATATCTAGCATCTCTGCAAGCAGCTGAGCCATTACACTCACAAAAGCAGGAGATGTTTACTCTATAGTTAACACAAGGTACATGTGCTGTGAGGACTGAAAACAATGGCTCATTTGTAATCTTGTTAGGGATAATTAGTTTGCTTTGGAGCTCAGTCTGTCCATGGGGACATCACTCCCTGCTCAATATTTCTAATCGGATAACAGTTAGGTCAGGGAACAAGGTAACCCCAGAAACCTGTGTGCACTCAGAGCACATAAAATGTCTCTTATTTCATGACTAAAATAAAATCTATTGACCAATGTATTCAGACAAAGTATCCATTTACTTGTCCCTCCATGTTGAAAGCTAATCTTTTTAGTTAGAAAACCCCTTTAAGCCTTCATAGCTCTGTAGCCTTGTGCATTTCAGTTTACAAACTTCCTGTACTCATCTCAATGTAACAGAATCAGCTACGAACATCAGAGATGATATACCAATCACTGCTTTAGAACCACCCACAGCCTGACTAGGAAGTTTGAGTCTGAAGCTGTCTGTGACTTTGTAAAATAGCATGGTGAGATAACCCCCTTAACCTATTTATCCATGGACACTGCTAAGGGAAAGAAAACTACACACCCTCATATGTGGCATACCCGAACCAAATGGCATACCTATGACCAAAATAACATAAAAAGTGAAAGTGTACAATTATCAGATGTCTACTACTATGCTTTATCTGAGATGGCAGTGTAAATTCTACATACGCATGTAGTTTACAAACAGAATAGAGAATTATACTGTAAGCTAAGAATAAACCACCTAATGCCTTCTGAAAAGGTGCTACCTTGTTAATGTGTCTAATATGTCAAAAGGCAGAGACTATTACGCATGTTATTCATGTACTACACAATTCTCGAGTGTGAATAACTACACATTCACTGTGTCAATAGCTTTCATTGTAGAACATTTGCACCTTTTCAGTTAAATTCTGTACAGTAAATTGAAAAAAAAAATATTTGCCTATGTTATCCTTTTGCAGCTTAGTAAATTTAGACAGTTGAAGGTGTTTTCCCACGGCAAAGACAAAATACCAGTCGGATTTTCCGACTGGTATTTAGTCTTTTTTTTTGCACATAGGGGGTGGCTTTTGTCCATGGTTTGCAGATTCAAGCCGTCCCCCTTCACAACCACATGCTCCTGTTCTGCCCAAAAACCGTCTGGAAGAATGAACATGTTCTAAGTTTTTCGTTACGCGGGCAGTGTCAAAAAACGTCCGGCGGAAAATCCATGCATTGTGGACTTTGTATTTAAATCAATGTAAAAGGTTCACAGTCGCTTTATAGATGGTTTTCAAATCTTAAAACCATCTGTAAAACTGACTGAAAACCCTGCCGTGGGGACAAGCCCTAAAAGTGGACAGCCTTTAGTAAACTCCTGCACTAATAAATTTACTCACACACAGCTGTCTCCTCACCACCATTCCAGCACTAACTCTGGGAGCCATCTCTCTCCAGTCTTGTAAATACTTCTGCCATCGTCGGTCGGAATGTCATCACTGCAGCCGCTATATAGTCTCATACAGGGAAAGCGACTCGAAAGAGGTCATCTCTGTTTTCTGCCAGACACAATTCGACGCAGCGTTCCGACAATATCTGACTCTCTGACCATATCACTTGCATATATATTACATATATGTTCCTAAATTCACTCTGACATCGCTTAAAAAAATTGGTGACCCAATATGTCCACGCCTTGAAAACACAGTGGTCAATACTCTACGCTACCATGTGTTACCAGTCACGCCGCGGACCATACCTCGTGAACCCAATGGCCGGTCCATCTCAGCGGCCTCTGCTCCTGTGTGGCTCCTGTCTTCTGCTCAGGATCAGCAAGCGTCTCCTTGCTCTCTAGGGCATGCAACAGCTCTCTAAGGTTTAAAGGGCTAGTGCACCGGTGATTCGATAACCACCAGGCACTGACTCTAAAACTTGTGGACAGCCCTTTCTTGCCCTGCCAAGCATTGGTCTTGTTTAGGTGTTGTTGGAGTAAAAGTTTGCGCTATTCCTTTTATTCCATATACCAGACCTTCCTGCCTGTTTATCGTGACCACATTGCCTGCCCTGACCTTTCTGCCTGTTCCTGCCTATGCTCTCGCCTGCCGATCTGGTACCATGCTGCACCCCAGCAGACACCACAAGAAAGTCAAGTCAGGGGTAGGAACCTGGGAGTCTCCCTCCGCACAAGATCAGCTGGCCTTGTGGCATGCTCTGATGGAGACCGGGAGGCTCCTTAGACTCCGCTCCCTGATGCGGCTTATACTACTGCTAGAAGCGGTCTAGTGGATCAACTGCTTCCGTAACATTATGTATGCATTACCTGATGGCATATTTTATATACTCTGCAAATTCTGCCCAGAGTGACTTTGTAACTCTGTCTTATCCTATCCCCACACTCTGATTGACAGCATTCATTGCTTGCCTTTTTAAACTTAAATAAAATAAAACTATAAGGGCATGTCCCTACTGCATGGGTTTTCGGCCGTTTTTTCAGGTGGTTTGCGGTTTTGCAGACTGCCTGAAAAACTGGCCTAAAATGAGCACAATTGTGCTCTATGGAAAACCCATGCAGCACTCCGCAATGCACGGGGTTTCCGCCCTGCGGTTTTGCCGCCTACGGTCCGCTCAAAATACATTGAGCATGTTCATTCTTCCGTCCGGTTTCAGGACAGAATATGAACACCTCAATGGGAGGGGGGAGGGCTGTTCTCCGCTCATCACGGAGAAATGCCGTACCCCCGCGGCCGTGTGGACGGCCACAAAACTGGACAAATACCGGTCAGGTAAACCGACCGGTATTTGTCCGCTGCCCTAGGGACGCAGCCTAAGGGTTCAGCCACACGGCATAGATAAAATACTGGTCGGATTCTGATTAAAGAATACGACCAGTATTTTATCGTTTTTTTGAACTGAAAGGGGACGGTTTCTGTTTGTGGTTTGCAGATTCGGACGTCCCCCCCCCCCCATGTCATCGAACAGTACATTTTCTGCCCTAAAACCGGGTGGGAGAACGTGCATGTTCCAAGTTTTTTAGATGGCTTTCAGATTTGAAATCTGACAAATTGGTTTTCAGAAGCTTTCAATATCCGAAAATGTCCGATAAACCAATTGAAACACCATGCCATGTGGATTTTACCTAAATGACCCCTCTCAGAGCCTCTCTGTCATTTGCTGTATATAAACGGCAGGATAGGGTATGTGTAGCCATAGGGGGTGCAGAAGAAGCAGTCACTACCAGGCCCTGGGGGCCCAAAATCTCTTCTGCCACATAAGAAGACACTATTATTGTAAATAGCATATGGTGACTGCGGGATCTAGAAGCTTCAAGTTATGCTTCTGGGTAAGTGAGTTCTTATTTCACCACTGCTTCAATTGTACTGTTTATACTGAACTGCATGTTGGCAGGGGATTCTGGATTTAATTCCGATATCATCTGCTTAAAAAAAGGTATCCCAAAATATACTGTGGTGGGGCTATAGTGGCCTACGGAGCTAATGTAGTCTCTTTATATACTCTTTATGTGGCGGAAACAGAAAATATGATAGATAGTGTTAATAGATTAATCGGGCATTGTTTGTCTGTTATAATCAGGGAATGATGTGAGTAATAAACATTCCTGTACAGCAATGCAGAATATGTTGGTACTATACAAGCAGTTGGAAATAAATTAAAAATACAACCTTCTTTTCCTCATTAAAGTGGCACATGGGGCACAGGCTAAAAATGCAGCTTTTATCCAAAGTTGATGCATCCTCCAAACCCCTAAAATGAGGCCAGGACCTGAATAGAAAACAACATTGCAGCCAATGAGACTGCTTAGAATTTCTTGATTAAAAGTGGAAGGTGTAATTTAAAGCGTACCTCCATACATTTTAAAAATAAGAATCCTTGCTATATACAGTATCTCACAGAAGTGAGTACACCCCTCACATGTTTTGTAAATATTGTGTTATATCTTTTCATGGGACAAGCCTGAAGAAATGACACTTTGATATACAGTAGACAGTGTACAGCTTGTTTTATGGTATTAATTTGGTGTGCCTTGAAAATACCTCAAAAAAACTTTGAGACTCTCGGTTCACATATTTTGATCAAAAGATGTTTAAGCTGCCCACGACTTTCAACGTGATCTCAAATCGGGCAGTCCTATCCTATCTTTACCTCTCAATCGAGCCAATCAGGCCTCCCGCTGGGTCAACCGACCTCCATTATTCAGAGAGAAAAAATAAAAAACACCCAACCTGCCCACTCCCCGCCCACTCTCACAGGCTGTCATAAGAAGGGCAGCTTTGCAGGTTGGGTGTTTTTTTATTTTTTCTCTCTGAATAATGGAGGTCGGTTGACCCAGCGGGAGGCCTGATTGGCTCGATTGAGAGGTAAAGATAGATAGGACTGCCCGATTTGAGATCACGTTGAAAGTCGTGGCAGCTTAAACATCTTTTGAATCAAAAATATGTGAACCGAGAGTCTCAAGTTTTTTCATGTATGATAGATAGCATAAATGCTCTTTAGGGATTTCCACGTAGTGTATTGCCCTTTTTGCAGAAATGTGCCGCTGGCGGCGGTCTGTGTGTGTACATGTATAATTACATGTGTGCCGCAGCCCTGCCAGTGGCACCCAGGTTTGCATACGTTTTTTGTGTGCAGAAACATACGTTATACTTGGTGTACATTGATTTTAACCTAATATGGGAAAGAAGGGTGCTTCCATTTTGGGTTTCTGTCCCCACCAACTCTCACAGGCTGTCATAAGAAGGGCAGCTTTGCAGTTGGGTGTTTTTTTTATTTTTTCTCTCTGAATAATGGAGGTCGGTTGACCCAGCGGGAGGCCTGATTGGCTCGATTGAGAGGTAAAGATAGGATAGGACTGCCCGATTTGAGATCACGTTGAAAGTCGTGGGCAGCTTAAACATCTTTTGATCAAAATATGTGAACCGAGAGTCTCAAAGTTTTCATGTATGATAGATAGCATAATGTATGATAGATGTATGATAGATAGCATAAATGCTTCTTTAGGGATTTCCACAGCCATCTTTTTCTGAACCACTGGCAACAAAAGTAAGTACACCCCTAAGTGAAAATGGACAAATTGTGTCCAAAGTGTCAATATTTTTTGTGGTCACCATTATTTTCCAGCACTGCCTTAACTCTCTAGATCATGGAGTTGACTAGAGCTTCACAGGTTGCAGCCACTGGAACTCTCTTCCATACCTCCAGGATGACATCACGGAGCTGGGGGATATTAGAGACCTTGCGCTCCTCCACCTTCCGTTTGAGGATGCCCCACAGCATGCAGACCAGTTTGATGCAATGTGCAGTGTATGGTCTGAGCACTGACAGGCTGACTCTCCGCCTCTTTAACCTCTGCAACAATGCTGCCAGCACTCATACATCTATTTTGAAAAGAAAATCTCTGGATATGATGCTGAGCACGTGCACTCAACATTTTTGGTCAACCATGGTGAGGCCTGTTCTGAGTGGAACCTGTCTTGTAAAACCGCTGTATGGTCTTGGCCCCCATGCTGTATCTCACTTTCAGGGTGTTGGCAATCTTCTTATAATCTAGGCCATTTTTATGCAGAGAACAATTCTTTTTTTCAGATCCATCAGACCAGTAAGAGAGAGTATGCGAGCGACCACATCAAATTTAAAACAGCTTGTAACACTGAGGGTATGGTCACACGGCGTGTTGAGTCCGTGTGAACATACACTTTTGTATTTGGATCTGTTTAGGATTTGATCAACACTGCATTTTTGGATGCGATTTTCGGATCCATGTTGGATCCAAAATTCGCATCCAAAAATGCAGCGTCGATTGAATCCTAAACGGATCCAACATATATCCTACACGCAGCGGGTGGTTTGTATGCCTGTTGGATGTCACCATATCGTTTAAAATAGGGCTTTTGCTGCGTCTTACAGACCAAGAATGGACATGTCAATTCTTGGAACATATGCAAAAGACGGATCTGCAAGAGGCAATGAGCACGCATCGGCAATCACTTGTGTGAACGTCGATGCGTGTTTCAAGTTAAAAGCAATGTAAAATTGCATTGCTCATTACTAGATACGTGTTTGGGTCCGACATATGGATCCAAACACGTATCTAAAAGCGTATGTTCACACAGACCCAACACGCCATGTGAACATACTCTAACAAGTCACATGACACTGTGGAGGGAAAATGGCACATTGAACACAATTTGTCCATTTTCACTCAGGAGTATACTCACTTTAGTTGCCAGCGGTTTAGACACTGATGGCTGTATGCTGAGTTATATTGAGGACACAACAAAGATACACTGTTAGGGTATGTTCACACGGCGTAATTGTGGCGCGTACAGTGCGTGTCGCAATACGCCGGGTGTTTTGGGAGTCGTGCTAATCAGAGCATATTCCCAAAGCATGGGGTGGCTGGCAGCCCGCCGGCCCCATTCACATGCATTACTCGCGGCATGTAATCGCAGTGAATAATTGACATGTCACTTATCTCCCTGCGTGTACAATGCATCTTTCTTCACTTATCAAGTCCCTTTTCTTTCCCCATGCTGCATTTTCGGTTATACCAGTTCTACTGACATAGAATGATAATGATGGTAATGCAAAGAAAAAGACAGAAGAAAGGGAAATATAAACAAAATGAAGATGTCATATTGTATGAATACTAAATGTGCTAGGAGTAACAGAAGCATCATCTAATCAATATCGCCAATAAGAATAATAATGTCTATTTTAAAACATTAACATAAAAGAAGAAGACAAATAGGATGTGAAAAAACAAGACTATACAAAGGAACAAACATTAGGGAATGATGAGAAGAGAACGTTGAAGAAGTCTTCATATTGTGTTGGGTATGAAAACAACCCCTGCTGCATTTTTATCTGTTCACTTACTCAAAGATCACTGAAGGAATCAATACAGCAGAGGAGACAGGCACAGCTTTACTGAGAGATCAGTGTACAACTGCCCATAGAAGTCTATAGGGAAGAGAAGGTGGGAGGACATAAAAGCAGCAGTCAGTCGTTTTTCCAGCGTTTTTAGAAAACGAAAAACGCTGAAAAAACGGACGTTTTTCTGTGCAGTGTAGACATAGCCTAACACACAAGAAACCGCATGGAGAAGATCAGACAGCAGTAAGGGGCAGTGTAGTTGTTAGCCCTGCACTGAGCTGAGATAGAACATTTAAGGGCCATTCACACGGCTTATTGCAGGGACAGATTGCAGCCGTATTGCGCGCCATACTGCGCTGCAGTACGGCTGGAATCCATCCCAGCCATTACGGTAATCCACAGTTCTCATAGAGAACTGTGGATTCTGTCTCTCCATCCCGTTCGGCGAATCCGCCGGGCGGGTAGAAAGTGACATGTTCATTATCCCGGCGGGATACGCGCCGTGGATAATGCATGTCTATGGGGCCGGGGAGCTGCGCCCCTGCCCACGCCCCTTATTCGAGCCGTAATTGCGGGCGAAATCCGTCCCGCAATTACGGCTTGAATAAGCTGTGTGCACAAATTAATTAGGCTGTGCACATCCACATATTTTAAAAATCGTAAGCATAGGTGCACACTGGTAAGGCAATAGCATACATCTAATACAACTATCAGTGGCATACTACAATAATAAGCTTGAATAAGCTGTGTGAACCGGCCCTTACTATATATGCAGTACCATTTCTGTGTGTAACTTTGCTTCACCTCCTACCTCCTCTCACAATAGACTTTTGTGGGTAGCTATAACTTGATGTCTCAGTAAAGCTGAAGCCCATCAACTTTCTGAAGTACAGATACCCTTAGTGATTATTTAGTGAAAAAACAAAAGAGAACGCAAAACGGTGAAAGAAAAAGATGCCGATAAGTGAAGAAGGAAGCATTTTTCTCCAATGTGATACATCACAACGTTTCTTACTTGTACTATTGATTTGTAGAAAGTTTTTTTTATTTTTTTATGATTGGAGGTATGCTTAGGCTAGGCCTACACAGCAATTTGAAAATGCCGCCCAAAATCCGACGGAATTTTCACATCACTGGACCGTGCCACACAGTCATTTTTTTTGCTTGTTTTCTACACAAAAAACTCAGTCGGATTTCGGATTCCCAGCAGCCTAGTACATTGGGATTACGGGAATCGGATGATTTTAGATTTGGAAACCCTCAGTAAAAAGAATAGTGCTGTGTAGTCTACAGCATGGATTTTCTATTGAGGGCTATGCAGCACTGGGTACGGTGGGATTTTCTGCGGATTCTAAATGCTGACTGCTGAAAAACCGACCAAAATCCAGTGCTGTGTAGATATGGCCTTAAAACTTGTTGAGAAAGGTGTGTTATTCATCTCATAGAATGCTAGCCAGAAGTTCACAACACACATCAGAAGAACTTGCAGGAGTTGCAGGCTGAGCCAGTTGCTAAAGGAACCATCAGACAGAGTAGTATCAGCTGCAATACTGTAGTGTAGGTATGACTTTGGCATCAAGGGTTGCCATAGCAACTACTCTGCCTCCCCTCTATTGTCTCTTAAAAGGGAACCTGTCAGGTGATTTTTGCTATCTGAGAGGAAGATCTGATAGAGGGAGAGAACTGAGCTCTGTGACACATAGGTTTATACGGTTTGATTCAAAATTTCTGAGTAAAAATCTGAAAACATCTTAAAAATGAAACTGAAAGTACTGCTTATCCCACCCACATGCAGTGATTGACAGTTTGCCCTGTATACACACTGATACAGGAAAAGCTGTCAGTCACTGTAAGCAGGAGTTTCACTGTCTCAAAAGGATTCCAATCAGTATTTTCCCTGCTTTTCACTCCAAAATACTGCTTCAAATCATATAAACTTATATATCACAGAACTTAGCTTCTCTCTCTTTATCAGATCTTGCTACAAGATAGCAGAAATCGGCTGACAGGTGTTACGCTCGGCCCCACTTCCCGCAATACAGGTCAGATGTGCATCTGTGTCTTTCTACCTAGACACGGATGGCGCCACGAACAGCGTGTCGGGCCATGGGCACACTTGTAACTGTCGGTCCCGGTTCCCATACTCACCTCTCCTAACTCCCTGCTGCGCTCCTGTTGGCCAGCGTGCGCATTCCCGCTTCCTAGTGTTCAAGTCCGGGGCCGTACATTTGGGGAGCAGCCCCTTTAAGGGGAGGCCCCGCATGACCCGGCGCGCCATTCCGTGGAGAGGTTAGGGGGCGGAGTCGAGCGCGTTGTGAGGGGGCGGAGTCGGGCGCGGCGTGAGGGGCGGAGTCAAGCGAGGGGTGGAGTCGAGCGAAGGGACGGAGTCGAGCACGGCGCAAGGGGGTGGAGTCAGTTATAAGCTGAGCCCCGGGCCGCGCGGGCTCAGACGCAGGGACAGTGTGAAGAAAATCAGTGCACACTGCTGCGGAGTGTATCTAAAATGGCGGACAGCGTGGAGAGATGCTGGACATTGAGGAGAAATGGCGGGGGAGCGCGGCCCCCGCATGGTTGGAACAGCAGGTGCGAGGCGCGCTGGGGGGAGGGGAAGGTGCTGGCCCCGCTGCGGTCTCTTCTGCCGCTGTGGTGGCTGTATCCCCCAATAAGCCCCCTAGGTCTGGGGCTACATCTAGGCGCCAGACTCGCCCTCCGGAACGCCTGAGCCCTGAGGTGACCCCCAGAGCCCGTGGTGCGCCGTCGGAGCCCCCTCCGGGACCCCCCCGGGGCGAGG
>JAODAL010064846.1:0-18502 GCA_025379985.1 Phyllomedusa bahiana
ACAGGGCGTGTAGAGCCAATACCACAAGTCTGGCTCAGGCACCACCTTTACCCTGGTCGTTCTTCTGCGGGTTTCATACATACAGGGCGGTGTAGAGCCAATACCACAAGTCTGGCTCAGACATCACCTTTACCCTGGTCTGGCTGTTCTTCTGCAGGTCATACATACAGGGCAGTGTAGAGCCAATACCACAAGTCTAGCTCTGGCACCACCTTTACCCTGGTCTGGCTGTTCTAACTGTTCTGCGCCAAACTTTGGCGTCAAAGAATCATAAATGTTTCTACTTCTACTAATGTGGTGCGACGCCCCCAGAACACCCCAAAACTTTGGCGCTAAAAAGTGTCTTTAGTGCGGTCCCGAGGCACTTATCGCGCCAAAGTTTGGAGTGCACCTGTTAATACATTTATAGAACTGGTCTACTACAGCTTTTTGAGGCCAGAATTAAGGTGCAGCCCCGTTCATACATGTCGCCCATAGTATCTGCCTGCCCTCCTGGGAGTTTGGGAGAGCTCTTGTATTTGAAGAGACCCCCGGGACAATTTGGGGGAGTGCTCCATCACAGAAGGCCCCGGGTCATCCAGGTCTTCCTAAATACGTAAAACTATATGATAGGATAAGCAGCCGTCTATGAACCACAACCCGTTGGAGAGGGGTAACAGGGCCAAATGCTGGGTATGGGCCCCAGTCCATGGGTTCCGGGGCCCCAGACCTCAGGCTCCGGGGCCCCTCTTGTACATTCGGTTTCCTCTGTCTTCCTGTAGAATACATTTATGGTAAATGGGATTTCATTCTTCCGTTCCAGTAATTAAATGACTTTTGTTGGTTTCGGTCGTATAATAAGTGTTTGCTCAGCAGCAGAGGCGGGAAGGCCGGGCGTCTGGTTAATAGAAAACTCCCCGAGCACAGGCTGATCCCACCGGCTGCCAACATGGGATCCCTCTGTTCCTAAACATCCCCCAGAGACGTCATCCCCACCGCCTGCCCGAAATCCTCCAGGCCCATTGGAATGGCCAGAGGAGGGCGACTGACTGCATAGGGTGCTGTGAAAACAGTGTATCTAATCCTGTCCTGTGTGATACCGTCTGCTGAGCTGTGTATCTAATCCTGTCCTGTGTGATACTCTCTGCTGAGCTGTGTATCTAATCCTCTCCTGTGTGATACTGTCTGCTGAGCTGTGTATCTAATCCTATCCTGTGTGATACAGTCTGCTGAGCTGTGTATCTAATCCTCTCCTGTGTGATACTGTCTGCTGAGCTGTGTATCTAATCCTCTCCTGTGTGATACCGTCTGCTGAGCTGTGTATCTAATCCTCTCCTGTGTGATACTGTCTGCTGAGCTGTGTATCTAATCCTATCCTGTGTGATACCGTCTGCTGAGCTGTGTATCTAATCCTCTCCTGTGTGATACTGTCTGCTGAGCTGTGTATCTAATCCTCTCCTGTGTGATACTGTCTGCTGAGCGTGTATCTATCTCTCCTGTGTGATACTGTCTGCTGAGCCCTGTATCTAATCCTACTCTGTGTGATACCATCTGCTGAGCTGTGTATCTAATCCTCTCCTGTGTGATACTGTCTGCTGAGCTGTGTATCTAATCCTCTCCTGTGTGATACTATCCACTGAGCTGTGTATCTAATCCTCTCCTGTGTGATACTATCCACTGAGCTGTGTATCTAATCCTCTCCTGTGTGATACTATCCACTGAGCTGTGTATCTAATCCTCTCCTGTGTGATACTGTCTGCTGAGCTGTGTATCTAATCCTCTCCTGTGTGATACTGTCTGCTGAGCTGTGTATCTAATCCTCTCCTGTGTGATACTGTCTGCTGAGCTGTGTATCTAATCCTATCCTGTGTGATACCGTCTGCTGAGCTGTGTATCTAATCCTATCCCATGTGATACTCCCTGCTGAGCTGTGTATCTAATCCTATCCTGTGTGATACTGTCTGCTGAGCTGTGTATCTAATCCTATTCCATGTGATACTGTCTGCTGAGCTGTGTATCTAATCCTATCCTGTGTGATACTGTCTGCTGAGCTGTGTATCTAATCCTATCCTGTGTGATACTGTCTGCTGAGCTGTGTATCTAATCCTATCCTGTGTGATACCATCTGCTGAGCCGTGTATCTAATCCTCTCCTGTGTGATACTGTCTGCTGAGCTGTGTATCTAATCCTATCCGGTGTGATACCATCTCCTGGGCTGTGTATCTAATCCTGTCCTGTGTGATACTGTCTGCTGAGCTGTGTATCTAATCCTATCCTGTGTGATACTGTGTGCTGAGCTGTGTATCTAATCCGCTCCTGTGTATTCACATTCTTGAAAACAGCTTGAAATATGCTGTTGACTGATCTGTTGTTCTGATGATGTGTCGTAAGTACAATAAGTGTGTAATACTGTTCTGCCTTTAGTACAGTGAGTATATAACAGTGTCCTGCTGTTGACTGATCTGATATTCTGATGATTTGTCTTTAATACAGCGAGCATATAATAGTGTCCTGCTGTTGACTGATCTGGTGTTCTGATCATAAGTTTTTCGTAAAGCGAGTGTGTGATACTGTCCTGCTGTTGACTGATCTGATATTCTGATGATGTGTTTTTAGTACAGTGAGTGTATAATACTGTCCTGCTGTCGACTGATCTGGTGTCATGACGATGTGTCTTTAGTACGAGTATATAATACTGTCCTACTGTTGACTGATCTGGTGTTATGACGATGTGTCTTTAGTACAGTGAGTGTATAATACTGTCCTGCTGTTGACTGATCTGGTGTTATGACGATGTGTCTTTAGTACAGTGAGTGTATAATACTGTCCTGCTGTTGACTGATCTGGTGTTATGACGATGTGTCTTTAGTACAGTGAGTATATAATACTGTCCTGCTGTTGACTGATCTGGTGTTATGACGATGTGTCTTAAGTGTAGTAATATGAATGTCCTAGGGGTCTAGGGTCCTGTGCAGATTTTAGGTAGTCCACTTAGAGGGAGGTGGGGAGTTCCTTTTACCCAGAAACCCAAGGAAAAAGCATTCAGCCATAGGGTCCAATGGTACAATCCTGTCCAAGTCATCTGAAGTAAAAACATGTGATGTCATATGACGTTTTTCTAATTCTGACCGCATCTTCCCCCTTAGGCTATGTTCACACGGCTTATTTGGGGACGGATTTCAGTCCCTATTGCGTGCCGTACTGCGCGCAAATACGGCTGAAATCCGTCCCTGTTATTACGGTAATCCACAGTTCTCATAGAGAACTATGGATTCCGGGATACGCGCCGTGGATAATGAAAGTCTATGGGGCCGGCGAGCTGCCGGTCCCCCCGCCCCGCCCACCGTACATACGCCGTAATTGCGGGCGAAATCCGTCCGGCAATTACGGCGTGAATCAGCCGTCTGAACATAGCCTAAGGGTATGTTCACACGGCGTAATTGTAGGGCGTACAGTACGCCCCGCAATCACGCCGGGTGTTCGGCAGTCGCGCTGATCCGCGCGTACTCCCGCGGCGCGGGGGTGGAGGGGCCCATTGACATTCATTACTCACGCCGCGTATTCGGCGCAAGTAATTGACATGTCACTTATCTCCCCGCGCGTACAATACGATCGTATTGTACGAGCGGGGAGAGGAGGCGTAATCCATAGTTCTCTATGAGAGCCGTAATTATGGTGCGCATTTCCCCGAGTATTAAAGCACAAATGCGCGCCGAAATAACTCCGTGTGAACATGGCCTTAAAATATATTCTTTGCAAGATCTCTGCTGTCATTGAATGGAAGCACTAGCGGCTAAAACCCTGATCCTCAGGCCCAGCTACAGCGTATCGGGACTGTCTGCGGAGCCCTGCAGCTGTGGGAGCACTATTCGTCCTCTAGATGCAAGCAAGCATGTTCTGATTCACTGACAGCAAGCAGTAATCTTGAAAAAAACGGTAAAGAATTGATGCACGGTGTATAGAACGGCTTAAGCTTTCTACCTAATAGACATAATAGGTAAAAGGTGCACGGCGAACCCCCCCTCCCCATGTGATGCCTCCAGATGGGGCAATAAATCTTAGTCTCCCAGCTCTGCTTATCAGTGTTTGGGTTTGCTCCGGGACAGGATGTTTGTGGAAACAGGAGGTTCTGTGTTACTACAGCAGGAAGGTTATGAAAGTGACGCAGTGCAGGGAGGAGCAGAGGATTCTGGGAGCGGCATCCCCCGTGCGCACCCCGCTCCCACGCTCATTATAAGCCGATTATTCACAGCGAGGGCCTTGGACTTGGTGTTCTGCTGATAGACTAGAAGGCGATCAATAATGTAGAGGGATGCGGGCGCAGTGTACACAGTTGGGGCGGCAGCAGGAAGCACCGACGATAAGAAGCGCCAGACCCCGCTGCGTCAATAAAACCGTAATCCCCCCCCCCACCTCCGCATCGTAATAACAACCGCACATATAACGTAATCCTTAAAGGGACAGTCACCGCTATTGCCCTCCTAGCTGTGCCGGACTCCTGCCTGCGAGTGTGGGAGGTATCAGTAGGCAACATGGCAGTGTGGGGTGTTCGGAGGGTTTGGGTTACATCTGTTCAGACCTTGGCAGGGTCTGTGCTACGCTTCGGATTTGGAGTCAACATGAATTTTTTCCAATCAATTCTCATCAGACTGAACTGAATTTTGTGTAAAAGAAAAAAAAAAATCAAAAAAGAAAAAAAAAATTTGACCTTAATCCTAAAACTGTAACCGAAAAATGGGGTTAGGGTTTTTTTATGCCTTAATTTATGGTTCCGCGGCGTTCCTCATCCGGCGGCACTTCCAGGGCGTGCAAAGTTAGATTCAGGGTTATGGTTTCAGATAGGGATAGGTTTGAATTTAGGGTTAGGGTTGAATTTAGGGCTGGGGTTAGAGGTATGGATAGGGTTGAAGTTTGGGTGGGATTTAGTGTTAGGGTTAAGGTTAGGGTTGGAGTAAGGGTTAGGGTTAAAAGTAAGGATTAGCGTTACGGATAGAGTTGAGGGTAGAGTTAAGGTTTGAATTAGGGTTACGTTTGAAGTTAGGGTTGGGGGTTAAGGTTAGAGGTGAGGATAGGGTTGAAGTTTGGTTGGGAATGCGGTTTAGGGTTAAGGCTAAAGTTGGAGTAAGGGTTATGGTTTAAGTTAGGGTTGGAGTAAGGGTTAGGGTTAAAAGTAAGGATTAGAGTTAAGGATAGAATTGAGGCTAGAGTTAAGGTTGGAATTAGGGTTATGGTTGAAGTTAGGGTTGGGATTAAGGTTAGAGGTATGGGTACGGTGCAAGTTTGGGTGGGGTCAGGTTCAGGGTTAAGGCTAGGGTTGGAGTAAGGGTTAGGGTTAAAAGTAAGGATTAGAGTTATGGATAGAGTTGAGGGTAGAGTTGAAGTTGGAATTAGGGTTATGGTTGAAGTTTGGGTGGGGATAGGTTTAGGGTTAAGGCTAGGGTTGGAGTAAAGGTTAAGGTTTAAGTTTGGGTTAGAGTAAGGGTTAGGGTTAAAAGTAAGGATTAGAGTTACGGATAGAGTTGAGGGTAGCGTTAAAGTTGGAATTAGGGTTATGGTTGAAGTTTGGGTGGGGATAGGTTTAGGGTTAGAGCTAGAGTTGGAGCAAGGGCTAAGGTTTCAGTTAGGGTTGGAGTAAGGGTTAGGCCATGTTCACACGGCTTAAAATGGGACGTATTTCAGTCCGTAATTACGCGCCGTAGTGCGCAAATTACGGCTGGAATACGTCCCAGTCATTACGGTAATGCACAGTTCTCATAGAGAACTATGGATTACGTCTCCTCTCCCTGCTCAGCGAATCCGCCGCAGGGGGAGATAAGTGACATGTGAATTACTAACGGCGTATATGCGCCGCTGGTAATGAATGTCTATGGGCTGGCGAGGTGCCGGCCTCCCGCTCCCGCCCCCACGCTGTAATTGTGGGGCGTAATTACACCCCGCAAATAAGCCGTGTGAACATAGCCTAAGGGTTAAAAGTAAGGATTTAGATTACGGATAGAGTTGAGGGTAGAGTTAAGGTTGGAATTAGAGTTATGGTTGAAGTTAGCGTTAGAGCTAGGATTGGAATTATGGATAGGGTTATATGGTTGAGGGTAGGGTTAGAACTACGGTTGGAATTATGAATAGGGTTATATGGTGGAGGTTAGGGTGAGAGGTAGGGTTGGAGTAAGGGTTAAGATTAGGCTTGGAGTTATACTTAGGTTATGTCTACACAGCATTGGTTTTTGGTCAGATTTTTAAGCGGATTCAGAATCCGCAAAAATCCGAATGTAAACCATTCCCATAGACCACAATAGAAAGTCTATACAGCACGGATTTTGTAACCGCCGGTTTAAGGAACATGTTCTATTCTCTGCCGTATTACAGCGGATTCTACAGTTCAATATTAAAAAGTTCAATATTGGACTTCCGGGGGCGGGACTACTGGATGTGGCCACGTTTTACCTCTGCTCCGTCTCACAGCTCCACATCAAAGGGTTATCAATCAGCTAATTGGTCCCTAAACATAACTAAAAGGGCCTTAGAACCAGCAGCATCTGATACACCTACGAGGGGATTGCTGAGACTCACCCCGGAGGTCACAGGAATCAAACAAGATTCTGGCAAGCCTTGCAGCAGGACGCGGCGGCCATCTTCAAAAGACTAACACACATCCCTGAGCGCCATAACCCAACACCAGCCGCTCGGAAAGGAGGAGAAACGACCCACCTGCAAATCCGGGACGACTCCTGACCCTGCTTGCTTGGGACCCAGCCTGCACGCCATCAGCCAGCCCTCCGTGAGTACACCCCTCGGGTGAGCCGGGGGCGCGCGACGGTCCCCAAGCTCCGCGGGCAGAAGGCGCACTCTCCGCCGCTCACAGCTGCATCAGCCGCCCCACAAGGCACCCCACACCGCAGAGCGATCCGCGGTGAACCGCCGCACAAAACCCCCAAAGCCACGGGGTAGAACGCGGAACAGACCGCATCAGCCTGAGGCTCTGCTTGCCGTCAGCTGCCTCCAGGCGCGGCACCCAACATCCAGCATCTCGCCGCTGTCTATACCGTGGGGCCGACCACATCCGCACGCCGACCAAGCCGCCTCATATAACGGAGCCACCTACCTGGCGGCCTGGCTCCAACTACCAAGCGACTGCTGATAGCAAGATCCGCTATTCCAAATTGAGATCGCACTCACAACTGCCAACCCCCGTGACTGCTCTCGCTAGCCCATCTGCCACCAACGCCCGAGAGTGAGGAGTGCGACCACCGGGCCCCCGGGACAGACCTAGAGGTTGTCTGTAGCCTCTTCACGACCAGGGATTAAGGCTCATAACCCTATCCATCACACTCTCGCACTCCCTCCTGGCCTCCAGTGTCAGATTTTGGGACCATCTCAGGCAGAAAAAGTTATAACACCCCTAAGGACATCTTCTGTTCTAGGCGGGAATTGCCTCCATTTTACCTGCCCCCAAACCGTTATTTCGGCGGGAATCGCCGCCATCTTAAAGAGATCCCACCGTCTTACCTCAAAACCATTTCACCACCAGCTTCATCATCGATCTCCTCCTGGCCTGCAGTGACACCTAGTGTGGTTTTCCAGCTTTATTAACTGTGGGCACCAAGCACCATTCCTTTTTGGATTTTAAAACTGACATGTACCCTGTCTCCATCGGCATTTGTCAACTCCACTCATTACCACCCATATCGATCCAGTATCCCTGACCAGATATTTGTGACCTGCTACCTCGACTCTCCTTCGCTTTCTCACTGCCAGGAAAATCAATAAACAACCTAGGCCCGCACCCAAATGGCGCCTTCTTTATTTGCCCACACAAGATCGACGTGTCTGTAACCTCAAAATTACCCCACCACCAGGGCACTATAGTACAAGGACACCCTGCGGACACCTCAAACACCCGGCTCCCAAATTCTCAACCTGTCTGAAGTTCATCACTTCTCAGTGATTCATCACCCTAAAAGGCTAGCATAAACCCACTCACTACAGCCTCACATACTGGACGTATCTTTCTGTTCCCCTCCTTCCATGAGGGGATGAAGGTCAACCACGGAGGGGCCTAGTGTCTAACATATTCACCGGCTGCCGTCTCTCTTTCTCCTCTGGCGCATAATGGACAAATTTCTACACAACCCCTGTGCTCCATTAACAAAAAGAAAACCACCCAAATTCCGCCTTCATCTCCAACGGTCCTAACTAAAGGACAGGCGCTAAAGGATAAAGCAATGCCGAAGTCTAATACCCTCAAGCCCACAGCTGCGGACGGATCAGAGACCCTCCTAAGCCCCGAAGACATCACACCACCCAATCTATCTCCCCCAACCAGCCCAGCAATCGCCCAACCATCATATTATGAACAGGCAGTCTCTCTGGCGCAGGAAGTCATTCGCCTCATGACACCATACGGTACTTCGACAAGCAAATCGGCATGATCCAATCATCCGTCAATGCCGCCCTAGCGCAGATAACTACCAATGGCCAAAAAATCGTAGACCTTGAAACAAGAATTGCCTCCACCATTACCTCCGCGGAGCATGACATCTCACAAAACCAAAACGCCTCCATCATCCTCCGTGACAAACTGGAGGATCTTGAAAACCGTGAACGCCGCAACAACCTGCGCTTCGTCGGGATACCTGAAACAGTACCAGCGGAAGCGCTCCCCCTTTACCTAGCCAAAGATCTAGCATCAGCTCTGAAAATAGATCTACCGCAAGATCCCCTCTACATCGAAAGAGCACATCGATTGGGTCCACCCCGGAGGGAGAGAGACAGCAGACCGCGCCAAGTCATAGCAAGATACGCTAACTGGACTGTGAAGGAGATGGTGCTGAAAGCCTACCGCAACCAGCGCTCCCTCACCGTAGACGGAAATACTATTCTTATATTTCAAGATTTTTCAGCAGCCGTAACCTTAAAGCGAAAAGCCTTCACCCCTATATGCCGCCTACTCTACGAGCGCAATGTCCGCTTTCAACTTCTCTATCCTGCTCGGTTACGGGTGACCACCGATGGCAAAACCAGCATATTCGACAACCCTGACGAAGCCCGTCGACGCCACACTGGCCTGACCCCCCTCGAATGTTGATATGTTCTCTTTGCAATATCTGCTGTTTACTTTTGTCCTTTGTTTCTTCCCTCCCTTAGTTGACCCTTTTACCCGGGATTCTTGCTTACCCTCCTGGGGGGAGAAAAGTAATTGACTGCACGCAGAAACTTTTTATAATGCAAAAATGATTAATTGAATCATATATCCATAACATGTGGTATTTACAGGCTCCAGTAATTCAAGGCAAAAAACAGGTGACTTGACATAATCGACGTTTCGGTCGGCAAAGACCTTTATCAAACAGTCACTAAAGATGAAACAAATAAAAATGAATATGAATATATATCACGAGATAATGGAGCTTACAGGATCAACATATCAAGCGTGCTATATACAAAACAAACGTGCTATATACAAGCATACAAAACATCAACCCTAGGGCAAAACTATGCTAATAACAATCAATATATACAAAAATACTGTATAACAAGACGCAATCCAAGGTGTACACAATATATACACATATACATAAACAAGCAGGGTACAATGACCTGGAAATACAGAGGAAAAAAAAGGAAAAAAGGGAAAAAAAACCAGACAAAAAAAGACAAAAAAACAAAACAAGCAGGCAGCATATGAACATCTAATATGTAATGCCAGCTTATGGAATATATACCGTGCCCGTATATGATGGGGACATGGGCCCACAAGTAACATAAGTACATGATATACCATTAAATTCAAAGCCCTATTATGCCCTAGATGAAAAAAAGATTCTTACCACGTGTTGCATAGGAGAGAATATAGCAGGGCCGTAGCCCATAGAGATAAAGGGAGCCAGGAATGAGTAAGATGAGTGCGGTGCTGATATAAATAAGCCAGTGCCGGCGCCGTAAAACCGGAAGTCGTCAGGTGACGACGTCATATCCGGAAGAAGATATTCCTGGGAAATGTAGTTTAGAACTACATCGCGCATGCGCAATGGCGCCGCGACGATGTACGCTGACAGGGGAATAGATACATTGTATGAGGCTGGGATGGTATCTGTAAGATCACACTGCCATAAAAAAGAACAGAGAACAACAAGAAAGGGAACGGGCAGCTCAGCAAAACGAGAGTAATAGAGAGAGGAGTGAATACACATGTGGAGAGATAAACAGGATAGAGAAGAACACTACAGGAGATAATGTATATGTATAAAGATAAGGGAAGTGCATATAGATAATACTGGGGAGAAATAGGGCAAGGATGGAAAGGAGAAAAAAAGAAATAAATGAAAAATAAAAATGAAAAGAAGAAGAGAAGAATGGAAATAAATAAATGTAAATAGAGAATAAAGGACAGGGAAGATAAAAGAGAAAGTAAAAATAAGGGAATATGGAGAGAATATAAGGGGACAGAGGTCCAAACCGTCTCACCCTGACTGTATGGCTGTATTACTGTAGCTGTGAAAAGACAAAAAAAAGAACAGTTAGAACAAGGTACAGGATACACTTGAAAGTTACATGAAAGTGAAATCACATTCCCTGTTTAGTCCATTAGGCTGTAATGTGTTCAACCTATGTATCCAAAAGGATTCTCTTTGTTTAAGAAGGCGGATGTGATTACCTCCCCTGCGTGGTCTCCTGACCTGCTCCAAAATTTGGAATCTTAGTTGTGACACTTTATGACCAGCCTGTTGAAAATGGTATGGTACAGGGAGCCATGTTTTAGAACACCGTACTGAGGACTTGTGATTGGAAAGTCTATCCTTCATACGTTGGGTGGTCTCTCCAATATAGAGTAACCCACACGGGCATTTCAAGGCATACACTACAAAGCTGCTGTCACATGTAAAGTACCCCTGTAGTTCAAACTTTTTACCAGAATGTGGATGTGTGACATAATTTCCCTTAATCACACTGGAGCAATGACAGCAGTGTAAACATGGAAAAGTACCATGTTTATGTGGGCCTATAAAGGTTTGAGCTCAGGCTCAGAGAGCGATAGAGGTTTCCACCCAGGAAGAGGCCATATTTTAGGAAGACCCAAGAAAGCCTACCGAGGAAGAGACCTGTTAGGAGGGCAAGCAGGAAATCTCACAAATACATCACCCACGATTGTGACTCGCTCTCAGGTGAGATGGTGATGGTGAATAATGTAAATAACCTTGATAACAATCTTGTCATTAATATTTCCTCACGTGTACTCTCTCCCTTTGAACATTCTGTACTACAAAAAGGTTTATCATTCTGTCCGACTCCTCAGTTTGACACTTTTAGGTTGCAACAGGAACTTCACTTGTTTTACAGGTCTCTTAGGCTAAAGGCACATTTTGCCGATTTTGAGAAGGATCGAGATATACCCAACCCTAACCCAATGTCAATTAGGAGTCTGGGTCTGAGGGGGACTAGTCAATATTGTCCCCCGAGGACTCACCACCCTGTGGAAACATATATCAACATTGTACAGAGGGAAGTTGATCAACTCATTAACTCCTGGAACGATTGGTCTACTCTCGCCTAATCCGCTATCTCTCTGCTAACTCTCTTCTTGACCCGCTGCAATCAGGTTTCCGCACCCTACACTCCACGGAAACTGCTCTAACTAAAGTCTCCAATGATCTCCTAACAGCAAAATCTCAGGGTAACTACTCATTGTTGCTTCTCTTGGATCTCTCTGCAGCATTTGACACTGTGGATCACCAACTTCTCCTCAGCATGCTCAGCACCATTGGCCTCCAGGACACTGCTCTCGCTTGGTTCTCGTCCTACCTCTCTGACCGCTCCTTCAGTGTCTCATTTTCCGGTTCTACCTCCTCTCCTCTTCCTCTTGCTGTTGGGGTTCCTCAGGGATCAGTTCTAGGTCCTCTCCTCTTTTCATTGTACACAGCCCCCATTGGACAAACCATCAGTAGATTTGGCTTCCAGTACCATCTCTATGCGGATGACACCCAATTATACACCTCCTCCCGAGACACATCACTCCAGCCTTGCTACAGAACCCCAGTGACTGTCTGTCCGCTGTCTCTGACATCATGTCCTCTCTCCATCTGAAACTAAACCTCACTAAGACTGAACTTCTTGTCTTTCCGCCATCTACTAACCAACCCCCCCTGCTATTTCTGTTTCTGTATGTGGTACCACCATTTCTCCTAGGCAGCAGGCCCGCTGTCTAGGGGTTTTATTGGATTCTGATCTGACCTTCTCCCCATATATCCAATCCTTGTCCGCTCCTGTCACCTGCACCTCAAGAATATCTCCAAAATCCGTCCATTTCTCACTGTGGAAACGACTCAAACTCTCATTACTGCTCTTATTCTTTCTCGTCTTGACTACTGCAACTCCTTGCTTATCGGTCTCCCTCTCTGCAAACTCTCCCCTCTCCAATCTGTCCAGATGCAGCAGCCAGGCTTGTCTTTCTCTCCAGCTGCTATACTGAGGCCTCTACCCTGTGTCAGTCACTGCACTGGTTGCCCATCCAGTACAGGATACAGTATAAACTCAGCACTCACCCATAAAGCTCTCCACAGCGCTGCTCCTCCCTACATCTCCTCCCTAGTCTCTGTCTACCGCCCTACCCGTGCTCTCCGCTCTGCTGATGATATCAGACTACATTCCTCAATCATCCGAACCCGACAACATTTCACACGTGCGGCACCAATTCTCTGGAATATGCTACCGCGGGCGATCAGGCACATTCACAACCCTCACAGTTTTAAGAGGGCCCTGAAAATACATCTTCTCGGTCTGGCCCACCAAGATCCCTAACTGCTATCACACACATCTGTCACTCCCTGCACTTGGGCACTCACAGGCACTTATCTGTATATAGATGTACAGTCTGGGTGGCAGGTTCATCCATTTTTCATGTAAACCACCCCCTATTTATGAAACATGGCCGGCCCATTGTAAACTTGGCACTTCTTACCGTATGTTTCACCCATACACCCTAATAGATTGTAAGCTCTCACGAGCAGGGCCCTCACACCTTGTGTCTCATTTGTAAGTACTTTTAATGTGTAATGACTGTATGTTTACCCTTGAATTTGTAAAGTGCTGCGGAATATGTTGGCGTTATAGAAAGATTATTATTATTATTATTAATACTAAAAATTGTAAATCTTATAGGAGTTTGACAGTGGATGAAATTAGAGCAATTGACACTCTGAAAAAAGATTCTAGAATTGTAATCAAGCCGGCTGATAAGGGTGGCGCAGTTGTGGTTATGAATATATCTGACTACCATGATGAGGTGAATAGGCAACTTTCGGATACCACAACCTACGCACCCTTATCTACTGACCCGGTCTTTCGGATTAGAAATAGAATCCAGATAGTTCTGGATCATTATCTTATGAAAGGAGTGATCGATAAGCCTACCTATAATTACTTAATATCTGAACATCCAGTCACCCCTGTTTTTTATATACTCCCTAAGGTTCATAAAAGTTTGGTGAGACCCCCGGGGAGACCCATCGTGGCATCAACGGATTCTATTTTCTCCCCTGTATCACAGTACCTGGAGAAAATCTTAACCCCACTGATACAGAACACACCCTCTTATCTCCGTGACACGGGGCATTTTTTATCTGTACTGAATTCTCACGATAATATTCCAGGGACTGCATACCTAGTAACATTCGATGTATGCAGTTTATATACATCCATTGAACATCATAAGGGTTTGGAGGCTGCAACTGTTTTATTGGAGAAATCTGGGATGTCATTAGAGGAGTCAAGGTGCTGCATTGATTTGTTAACTCTTGTACTTGAGGAAAGCTATTTTTTTATGGAGATACATTCTATTCACAGAAGAGGGGTACCGCCATGGGGTCCAATATGGCCCCCCCCTATGCAAACTCCTACATGTCCCACTTTGAAGATGTGTACATATATCACAATGATCTTTTCCAACAGCATGCTACACTCTGGAAGCGGTATATAGATGATATCTTCTGTATTTGGAATGGGGGTGAGATATCACTAAACAACTTTACACAGTGGTTGAATTCAATCAGACCGGAACTACAATTCACGGTCCAATATGATCTACATCAATTACCGTTTCTGGATGTGTTGGTCATCAAAAATCCTGATAATTCTTTTAGCACTGACCTATACACCAAACCCACTGATAAAAATAGTTTGTTACATTTCAGTAGCTGCCACCCCACCCATGTCAAGAGAGCTCTCCCGAAATCTCAAGAAAAAGACGGAAACAGAAACATGGCCATACTCACTGCTAGTAAAGCTGAAGTGAGCCTAAACAGCACAGAGGCAGCACACGCCCCCATGCTATTAAAGAAAAATACCCAGGTGCAGCTAATGGGTAGTGTCCCATACATCTCCCACTAGGTGGACAGAAAGCTGCACCTTAAATTGACATCTATTCACATAGCATGCAAAAAAGCAAAAACGCCACAGTACCATACGTTGGGAAACTATACAGATACAAAAATACCCATAAGACAACCGCTCTCACACCTTCCACGCATGGGGGGGGCGGCCGCTGGTATTCTACTTGCATCCAGTCCCCAGTACTGTTGGGCAAAAAAACTATTTTACATACTGGAAAAACATCAAATATGAGGTATTGGTTAACATAATGGCCATTATATTGTAAGCCTGCAAGCCAAACGTCACGGCTCCTCATCTATTGCAGGTCCCTACACTCCCTTAAAATCACAAAATATACAGAAAAAGGGGAAAAAAATACTCAAGAAAAAGACGGAAACAGAAACATGGCCATACTCACTGCTAGTAAAGCTGAAGTGAGCCTAAACACAGCACAGAGGCAGCACACGCCCCCATGCTATTAAAGAAAAATACCCAGGTGCAGCTAATGGGTAGTGTCCCATACATCTCTCCACTAGGTGGACAGAAAGCTGCACCTTAAATTGACATCTATTCACATAGCATGCAAAAAAGCAAAAACACCACAGTACCATACGTTGGGAAACTATACAGATACAAAAATACCCATAAGACAACCGCTCTCACACCTTCCACGCATGGGGGGGGCGGCCGCTGGTATTCTACTTGCATCCAGTCCCCAGTACTGTTGGGCAAAAAAACTATTTTACATACTGGAAAAACATCAAATATGAGGTATTGGTTAACATAATGGCCATTATATTGTAAGCCTGCAAGCCAAACGTCACGGCTCCTCATCTATTGCAGGTCCCTACACTCCCTTAAAATCACAAAATATACAGAAAAAGGGGAAAAAATACTCAAGAAAAAGACGGAAACAGAAACATGGCCATACTCACTGCTAGTAAAGCTGAAGTGAGCCTAAACACAGCACAGAGGCAGCACACGCCCCCATGCTATTAAAGAAAAATACCCAGGTGCAGCTAATGGGTAGTGTCCCATACATCTCTCCACTAGGTGGACAGAAAGCTGCACCTTAAATTGACATCTATTCACATAGCATGCAAAAAAGCAAAAACGCCACAGTACCATACATTGGGAAACTATACAGATACAAAAATACCCATAAGACAACCGCTCTCACACCTTCCACGCATGGGGGGGGCGGCCGCTGGTATTCTACTTGCATCCAGTCCCCAGTACTGTTGGGCAAAAAAACTATTTTACATACTGGAAAAACATCAAATATGAGGTATTGGTTAACATAATGGCCATTATATTGTAAGCCTGCAAGCCAAACGTCACGGCTCTCATCTATTGCAGGTCCCTACACTCCCTTAACATCACAAAATATACAGAAAAAAGGGGAAAAAATACTCAAGAAAAAGACGGAAACAGAAACATGGCCATACTCACTGCTAGTAAAGCTGAAGTGAGCCTAAACACAGCACAGAGGCAGCACACGCCCCCATGCTATTAAAGAAAAATACCCAGGTGCAGCTAATGGGTAGTGTCCCATACATCTCTCCACTAGGTGGACAGAAAGCTGCACCTTAAATTGACATCTATTCACATAGCATGCAAAAAAGCAAAAACGCCACAGTACCATACGTTGGGAAACTATACAGATACAAAAATACCCATAAGACAACCGCTCTCACACCTTCCACGCATGGGGGGGGCGGCCGCTGGTACTCTACTTGCATCCAGTCCCCAGTACTGTTGGGCAAAAAAAACTATTTTACATACTGGAAAAACATCAAATATGAGGTATTGGTTAACATAATGGCCATTATATTGTAAGCCTGCAAGCCAAACGTCACGGCTCATCATCAATTGCAGGTCCCTACACTCACATAATATCACTAAATATACAGAAAAAGGGAAAAAATACTCAAGAAAAAGACGGAAACAGAAACATGGCCATACTCACTGCTATTAAATGCTGAAGTGAGCCTAAACACAGTACAGAGACAACACACGCCCCCATGCTATTAAAGAAAAATACCCAGGTGCAGCTAATGGGTAGTGTCCCATACATCTCTCCACTAGGTGGACAGAAAGCTGCACCTTAAATTGACATCTATTCACATAGCATGCAAAAAAGCAAAAACGCCACAGTACCATACGTTGGGACACTATACAGATACAAAAATACCCATAAGACAACCGACTCTCACACCTTCCACGCATGGGGGGGGCGGCCGCTGGTATTCTACTTGCATCCAGTCCCCAGTACTGTTGGGCAAAAAAACTATTTTACATACTGGAAAAACATCAAATATGAGGTATTGGTTAACATAATGGCCATTATATTGTAAGCCTGCAAGCCAAACGTCACGGCTCCTCATCTATTGCAGGTCCCTACACTCCCTTAAAATCACAAAATATACAGAAAAAGGGGAAAAAATACTCAAGAAAAAGACGGAAACAGAAACATGGCCATACTCACTGCTAGTAAAGCTGAAGTGAGCCTAAACACAGCACAGAGCACACGGCACAACACCCCAGGCAATTAAAGAAAAATACCCAGGTGCAGCTAATGGGTAGTGTCCCATACATCTCTCCACTAGGTGGACAGAAAGCTGCACCTTAAATTGACATCTATTCACATAGCATGCAAAAAAGCAAAAACGCCACACTACCATACTCTCCCGAAAACTCAACTCACGAGGGTTGAGAGGATTGTTTCTGACCCCAGTAAGAGACAACATAGACTGGAATTAATGGAGAACAAATTTCGCCAGAGGGGTTACCCGGAGGGAACCTTATTACATAACTCTAATGAAACTAGGATCAAAAACACCAGTCCAAATAGATTACCCTTTGTCAACACGTATCATCCAAGGATGACAGGTGTCCATAAAATTATTAGGAAACATTGGCGGATTTTACAAGATTCCTACCCCAATATAGACGCGTTCCAACATCCGGTACTTATATGTTCAAAAAGACCCAGAAAATATTAGGGACCAAATTTGGGTTTAAGACTGACTGAGGTACATCAAAAAAAAGTGATCACTCAAACCTCTAAGGCCACATAAACTGGTACTTTTCCATGTTTACACTGCTGTCATTGCTCCAGTGTGATTAAGGGAAATTATGTCACACATCCACATTCTGGTAAAAAGTTTGAACTACAGGGGTACTTTACATGTGACAGCAGCTTTGTAGTGTATGCCTTGAAATTCCGTGTGGGTTACTCTATATTGGAGAGACCAACCCCAAAGTATGAAGGATAGAAATTTTCCCAAACACAAGTCCTCAGTACGGTGTTCTAAAAATGGCTCCCTGTACCATACCCATTTTCAACAGGCTGGTCATAACGTGTCACAACTAAGATTCCAAATTTTGGAGCAGGTCAAAGGGGACCACGCAGGGGAGGTAATCACATCCGCCTTCTTTAAAAAAAGAGAATTTCCCTTTGGGGTACATAGGTTGAATACATTACAGCCTAATGGACTAACAGGGAATGTGATTTCACTTTCATGTAACTTTTCAAGTGTATCCTGTACCTTGTTCTAACTGTTCTTTTTTTGTCTTTTCACAGCTACAGTAATACAGCCATACAGTCAGGGTGAGACGGTTTGGACCTCTGTCCCCTTATATTCTCTCCACATTTCCTTATTTTTACTTTCTCTTTTATCTTCCCTGTCCTTTATTCTCTTTTTTTTTTTTTTTTATTTTAAACAAATTTTATTGCATTTTCAAACATTTAAACAATAAACACATATCTCTGACATGTAAAAAGTGGTCAAAATCACACATTTGCATGAATCTCGGGCCTGTGCCTGGAATATGGAGATAATACATACAGAGAAAACATCAATTTTACAAGGGTATAAAAGAAATTAAATTAAACAAATATCAACACTACTAAAGTGCAAAATGCGTCCTATCTTCGTCTCATGCGCCCGTATGGTCTTTAATGGAACCTCATACTTATGGCCCAAGTTCCTCAGACCTGAAGTCTCCCCAGCGTGCCCCCAATTCCCTCCCTACAGTACCAGTCGGTGTATTTGAACCTCTGCATAAGGGCTTCTATCTCTCTATCGGAATAATGCGATTCTTGAAGGTTTTCCCAAGTCTGAAAAACCCGGGGGTTTGGATCTCCTTACCCCCTTCT